>JANDEH010000013.1:3000000-3196394 GCA_024610705.1 Tetragnatha versicolor
GATTGGATGTCTCGTTTATTTTAGACAAGTAGAAGGAAATCCTTCCTATGTATTTTTCACAACTGAACGGGTAAAGGTAAAATTCTCTCTAAGAGTCTGCTTTAGATTTGAATTAAGTTAAGTTCAATGTTTTACACTAAGACCTACCCCTTCTACTTAATTTTAAATTTAAATGGAATATTCGTATTTTTAGAACTGAAAAATAGCCAGTTACTATTAAATGATTTTTTTTTTAAATTTTACCAGTAAAGTTTGCCTGGACTATTTAGAAACTGTACATTTGGGCAGGTTATAAAAATTTAGAATTGTTAACATGGGATCGTGCGTTACACCTTGTTTTTTAAGCCTTACCTTTAAGAAATATCATCTTTTTTTTTAACGTATTTGAAACAGGCGCGGATCCAGGGGGTGGCACTCTAGACAGTGCCCCCTCCCCCTTGGGAACCCCAAACGGTTCTCAAAATGAGCTAACACCCTACTTTTTCACGTCAAATTTAAATTTTTTTCTGGGGGAGGAACCTTATACCATACCACAAGGGGTTCTTAGGTGATAATTTTTAGGAAATCCCCAATATTTTGACATTTTGGGTCAAAAAGTAAACGTAATAGTGTTGAAAAGTATCCCCTTTGACTCAAAACGTTTCTAAAAATGAGTTAAAACCAGCGTTCGAAATTGTACTGGATTGCTGGTCCGGGACAACCAAAAAACGGCTCGGACCAGTGGAATCAGAAAATCACTGGTCCGCTGGACCAGTGGTGAAAAAATATCCCACCCTCCAGTTTAAGCCTGCAATTTATCTTTGCTTGGAATCGGGAGAAAGGCAAAAAAATATAAATTTCATTAAATATAAACCAGATAACAACCAGTTTGTCAACTAACAATGTAAAACTAATTCGAAGTTAAGTATTAATTTGTGTGCAATATCATTTATTCAAGAAAAGTTCTTATTTTTTGCCAATTAGTGCAATTGTATCCAATTTGTATGTCAATTAGAGAAATTTTATATTGTATTTGTATGTCAGTGGAAATATTATTTAATCAAAAAAGTTATTTATTAATAAGATATTTTTAAATAATCGATTATTTGGAGCTATTGCTTATTTCTCATAAATTTATTTTATTACTTATTTTATATAAATCTCATATTTACAGCTGGTAACTTATTATTGCATGCATATGTATTAATTTTTAACATTACTATTTTGGTACCCACATTCAGTGCAATAGTTACTTAATAATAGTAATATTTAAACTGGTCCTTTTTAATTTGTCGGACCAGTAATTTTTGTTGCGGACTAGTAAGATTGGTGAAGCACTGGTCCGCAGGACCAGTGGATTTTTTTCCCAATTTCTAACGCTGGTTAAAACCCTACTTTTACACGTCAAATTTAAATTTTTTTTCTGGGGAAGGACCCCCATACCCCCAATGGTACCACATCTTGTCTAGAAAAGTGCACCCCCTTGGAGCCGTGGTTGATCCGCGCCTGATTTGAAATAGTGTTCACTGCTTTAGGTTGCTTAAAGGTTCACTGCTTTAAATATTTTCGTGCTTTTCAACCCTTAAACCCCCATTTGCAACCCTTGGTTCTATATAAATTCTTTTTCGTCTGGATGAGACCTATCACAAATGTTGCACGATTTCAGACACCCTGTATATCATAACTATAACTATACAGGGTGTTCGGAAACACCGTGGACAAACTTTGAGGGGTGGTAGAGGGGACCTAGACAAGCATATTTCGAATAGGAATGGGGGGTCGCAGATGCACCTTTAAAGAGCTAGAACCCTTAATGTAGTGCGAGGGCGTTACAAAAGGCGGTTTTCCTAAAGCCCGTTTAACGAAACAAAACATAAAATACAAAAAATTATTGCATGAGGTACAGCAGTATCCATATACTAGTTCCACAATAAATTTGAACAAAATTGGACCACTTGTAAACCCGTGGGGTGAGTTTTAAAACCTGCAATATTTGTTCTCTTAGTGTAATGGTATTTTTTAAACCAACTTCCATAAAAAATACCATTCACAATGGGAACAAATATTGCAGGTTTTATAACTCACCCCACGGGTTTACAAGTGGTCCAATTTTGTTCAAATTTATTGTGGAACTAGTATATGGATACTGCTGTACCTCATGCAATAATTTTTTGTATTTTATGTTTTGTTTCGTTAAACGGGCTTTAGGAAAACCGCCTTTTGTAACGCCCTCGCACTACATTAGGGGTTCTAGCTCTTTAAAGGTGCATCTGCGACCCCCCATTCCTATTCGAAATATGCTTGTCTAGGTCCCCTCTACCACCCCTCAAAGTTTGTCCACGGTGTTTCCGAACACCCTGTATAAGCACACAACATTTAAAATACATTTCGAATTATAAAAATTTTGCTCATCAGTCTTACACACCAATTGGAATTTGGTTTGTCTCTGTCTAATCTCAAATTTACCTTAATAGACTTAGACTACAACATTAGTTTCATAAGAAATTACCAATTATTTTATATAAATAACCCTCAAAGTCAGAGGTTGCAGTCATACATCAAGTCAGAGGTTGAAGAACTCGTCGGTATGTTACGAAACCTTCCATTACGAAACGTGACTTCGCATTACCATAATGAAGATTGCAGCCGCACCGGTAACACCACGACATTCCCTGCGTCCAAATTTAGTCCGAAGTCCCTCATCCGTGGTCACCCTCCAACCCCCGGCGGAACGAGTGACGACCCCCGTGAGTCGGTGACCGACCTAGTCGTGCGTCGAATCCCCGTGTCGTGCTCCGTCGAGTGTTCGGGAATGTTCGACAATGTGGAACTAAGTCGGTGTTACCTCCAGGTGAAAGTGAGAGAGTAGGACTATTTTCGTAAAGATGCAATATTTGCTCACCACTAGAAAAGTTATTATTAATATTATATTTTGAAATCTATAGCATTAAGTTTACAATTACTTTTTTTCTATCACTTTACTAAAGGTACCAATTTGGATAATTGTACCGAGTATCCTATGATGAATCCTCGATGATGAAAAATTTTCATTTATTTCTATTCTTTCTTGAAATTCAAATGAATTGGTCATTTTGAGATAGCAGATAGTCCTGCTGACATTATTTGAAAAAGAGGCGGACGAAAATTCTGTGGTAAATCAAGGGGACGGTCTTTGCCCCAGATGTCCTCCAAGAATCATATTAAGTCCAACAAAAATGTTAAAACACTTTTTAGCAGTAAAATTTTCAGAAAATTTAAGCGGAATATCCCCTGAGCCCCTCCTCCTTATATTTTTCACAGTGCTGAGGATTCAACACCAAAATTTATTTATTTCTTAAAAGGCTCTGTACTTACCTTGACGCCCGACATTACCATAGAATCCAATGGTAATCTCGGGCGTCTTAGAATCGAGACGGTTATTATTTTTTCTTATTTTTATTAAATAGGTAATGCATTAAAGGATTAAAGTGTGTCGGCAGTGGGGGGGGCGAAAGAGCCCTGCCCCCCCGAGTTCCGGACTTGATGTACCAAAAACAGGCTAAACCCCTGTTTTTTAGGGTGAAATTTCCAAAAATTTTCTGGGGGAGGACTCCCAAACCCCCCTTTGTACTTGGAACTTTATTATTCAAAAGTTTTTATAATAAGTTCATCAAAATCCTAATGCTACTTTAAAATATATGCCCAAAATAAGATCTAGGTGTGCCAAAACCAAGTTTACACCCTGTTTTAAGGGTCAAATTGCCCTGCAGGAGGACCCTGTTTTCTACTTGGAACTCTATTATTTTCAACTTTTTTTACATTAAGCTCACCCAAATGCAAATTCTATCCAAAAATATAAATCCAAAGTTCGGATCAGGTGCTGCAAAACTAGTTAAAAACCAGTTTTTTTAAAGTCAAATTTCTAAATTTTCAAGGGGAGGACCCCCAGACCCCCCTTCGGTACTTGGGACTAAATCATTCGCAAATTTTTTTAGATTAAGTTCTTTCAGATGTAAAATTCTAACAAAAAATGAATGAAAAACTACATTGGACGTTATAAATTTGCTTTGGAGGGGTTGAAAAATAATTTTGGGCTCCTCCCGAAAAAAATTTCTATGTACGCCACTGTGTGTCGGACATGAGTTAACCTTTGGGTACAATCTTGAAAAAGGTTGAGTACTAGGGCCTTAAGCAACGATATTTAAGTTGACCCTTTGGCATTTATATGCGGCCCACTGCATATATTATCACCAATTGGATCATTTATTTCTTTTCATAAGACAAATTCAAATAATACCAACGGAAAAAATTTTCTTTACAACCTATTACACGATTTTCAAAAACGAGCGTTGTTTACATTCCTATGACGATCCATAAGCTGTTAGGGGAATAAATACCAACCTTAACATTTACTCCAAACAACGATAAGTAAAGCACTCGTGTGAGACCGAACGAATCCGCATTTTTCAATCTTTGGGAAAGCGTGGGTGTTTTATTTTCACGTACTTGACGCATTTTTTTCATCACCTGAGGGTCTTCAACAGCTTAATGGTGCGTGGATGGTCGGGTTGCCTTCCCCAGGGATCTGGCTCGCGAGGCTTGGATGTTGTAAAAGAGAGTCTAAACGGTGTGAATTTTATGGGATTGTCGAGGGTTTTTTAGTCTGTTTTTCTCTTTCTCGTAGCTTCTGGGAGAGATGTGTTTTAGCAGTGGGATAGAAATTTGTTTAAGGGGAGTTGAGTCTCAAGCTACTTCGACATCGTTGTTTGGACACGGATTCCTCTCAGTATCACACATGGGTGTCATTTAGGAATCCAAATTTTTATGATAGTCTGGGGACAACACTCGCCAATCAAATGTTAATAATTGATATGAAGTGTAAAAAGTAACTGAAATTGTAGGTGATTCGGAGTTACTGCTATTTGTTAAAAACTCGCTGGAGCGGAATAGTGTAGCTCTCATAAAAACCAGCTGTCTCACCTTTCGAACTAGTTCATCTTGGCGAAAAAGTCCCCAGTGGTCGCCAAGTTGTCACTGTTTTATCACCAATGAATATTTGACTTTTATTTTGCTTCCACATGAAATCGGCTATAAAATAATGCCAACTTTGCTACCGCAGGGCTTTCACCAAAGCTAAACTCTTTTAAAGGTGAGACGGCTGGTTTTTATTAGAGCTTCTACCAAGATAAAAGGATAAAATCTCCTAGATTTTTTCCTGTACTATTCCAGAATCCCGGCGCAAACGATTAAGTCGCCAATAATGATGCAACCGCTGGTAACCTTTGTTTCTGTTTCGGATGGTTATGTGTGAGCTGTCGCCAAAAAACTGATTGGCGAGATTCTAGAAGAGTACCCTTTCTCCTAAAATATATTAGCATGAACCTTACTTAAATAATTTAGTGGTAACTATTATGTTCAATTGAATGAAGGGCACAGAACCTCGGAAGGTATTTGTCCACGTTTACTTTGTAGGTTAGAGAATATTTTAAGGGCTTGGTGGATGAAGGGGCCATGTTACAAGGCCTGTCCCAAAAGTAACGAGACTGAATTCCCTAATTCTGACTGGAATTCAGTCTCGTTACTTTTCGGACAGGCCTAACATAGCCCCTTCATCATCCACCAAGCCCTTCATTTATTGATATAAGTGAAAAAGACTAAAAATTTGAAACTTCCATAAAAGTAGGAAACAAAATTCAGGGGTATAGTCTCTAGATGACGGCAAACAGGTTGTGATTAAGTACACCTCAACGAAAAAACCGCGAACCAATAAAAAAACAGGATTTCTCCATATTGTTTCTTACAGCAGAATGTGATCTTCATATAACCCCATCACTAAGGCGATCCACCCTGAGGTGATGACATCCGACTATATTTTTTTTAAATTTATTATTCAACTCTAACCTGACTTACCGCCAATAACCAAATAAATCCCTCGGGTTTATATGAATAATCCTCCCCCTGTCAAACTGAAACAATGAGAGGCGATCGAGACAAAGCAGTCACAAAGAACAATGAATGAGACAGTAGATGCATCGCACCAACGGCCTACGTCTTTCGCAACTTCTCGCCATCACATACATGAAAAGCGAAAGTTGTTGTTGAATTGATTTTATTTGGTAACTATAATCAAGTATGAAATGAAAAGGTTTTTCAAAAGCTTGCGTCAAGCTGCACACTACAATGTCATGATTTTAACAGGTTGAAGAATGCTTTTCGTACGAAGCTTCAATAAACAGGTTAGCAGTTAGCTGAAATTTGTTTAGGGTATCTAACTTAATACTCTTTATAACTATGGTTTTTATAAGAATTTCTAATGTTATCCCATTTATGATAGAGAATTAAACTTTTTTTTAAAATCCCTTATTCAGTGTTATAAATTATGCTGCATTTGATGCACATACGAATACATATATTTTTAAAAATTGATACATTTTGAATTTTTGTGGGGTTGATAACTTGTAAAAAGGGGAAAACTGTGTGTTGAGTTGAGTTGGTATGTGTGCTTTGCTGCAGGTATCAACCCGGCTTCGACACTATTGTTCCTCTGTTATAAACTGTGTGTATTTCATTGTATTTTACCTCAAACAGCGGATATGAAAAAATCGTGAAACTACCCTTTTTTTAACTTTTTAGTTATCTTAAATGCCAAATTGGTAAAGCAAGCTCAATTATTCTCTTTGCATTTTTTACATAAAAGTTTATGGAAAGTTAAACCTAAAAAGAGAAAAATATTTCAGAAATGGGTAGGTTCTAAGATGTGAAATGTATACAAAGATTTTTCATCATCATCATTCTTGGCCCGACAGCCCAGGGTGGGCCAAGGCCTTCTGAACTAAACGACTCCAGCCGCCCCTACTAGCAGCCAAACTTCTCCAATTTTTAATTTTGAGGGTCAAACAGTCCCCCTCAACAGCATCCACCGAGCGGAGCTTAGGGCGGGGGTATGGCCGGACACACAGATCCTCCAGGTTGGGGTTGGGCGTGGGGCTAGCAACCCCACCCCGGAAAAAAATCCTGTTTCGAACAAAAAGAAAAGAAAACAAAGACTTTTAATTAATTAAAATTTCTAGAGAAAATCATTTCTTAATTAACGGTGCCGTAAATATTGGAAATGTATTTCTTGACTGCTAACATCTCTTTGAATGAACTACTTAGTTTTAGTTTCAACTTGCATCATTACATATTCATTTAGCTTCGTATTGCTGCGTCCATAAAAGAAATGTCAACGAGATTAAAACATGTGGCCACTTCCTCAACAAAAATAACTTTACCATTTTTTTCCAATGAAAACTTTTTATTGTATTTTTTCCCAACTTCAGCTCAGAGATAACTGCTCTCATTAGAATGGATAGAGAAAATTCAGTAAATATTTATTAATGCAACGGGGTATTGTGTAGGTTCTACCAGGGATGACGTCAAAACGAAAGCTCAATAGTGAAATATCGGAATGGGTCACAGGCATGATAGAGAAAAAACAACAACACAAAAGCGTTATCGCCATAAGAAACAATGGTCGCGCATAGGAAGGAAGAGTCAGGGCGTAGACCAGGCATGACCAAAGGGGTTGGGAAGGAATAAACAACGACCCACGGGCAGTGACCTTTCCATCAGCAGACGCGACGCTCCGCATGACGAGCAGAATTCTTTTCTTTCGTCTTTCTCTTTCACAGTCGCTGATTTTCTTCTCTTTCTTTCTCCGCAGTGACCAGGGTGGCGCTGGCAGCGCTGTGTGCGAGACTCGAGCAGGACGTGACTCAGCGGGAGATCGCTTGCAGCATCCAAGCGGCCTTCCATTCGCTGGACGGCAGCGACCAGAGGCCTTCGCTGCTCGCCATCAAGCAGCGCTCTTCGTCTGACCTTCCTGAGAGCAAGGCCGATGCAGCTTCCATTGGTGACGTCACTGGTGTAGTCCATCGGCCGGCTGAGGAAGAGACTGTTGCAAAGCAAGCAACTGTTGGACAAATCAATGATAAGGCTCCGACACAAGCCGCTAAAAAAGCTACTGAAGAGACTGTTGTGCCACAAGCTGCTGTTGCAAAGCAAACAACTGTTGGACGCGCGTCTCCGACATTAGCCGTTAAACAAGCTGCTGGAGAGACTGTTGTTGTGCCACAGCTCAAAGCTGGATATTCCGTTGCAAAGCAAACTAGTGAAACTCCATCTTTAGCCGGTGGTGTTGATTCTGAAAAGACTGTTGTGCCACAGCACAAAACTGGATATTCTGTTTCAAAGCAGACCGATGTGAGACAAGTCGCTGATAAGACTCCACAATTAGTCGGATCATCCACTGAAAAGTCTGTTGCACCGCAACTTACCGACAAAGTCTCAAATGGATCTTGCATTGCTAAACAAACCACTGTGAGAGAAGTCACTGGATCTTCTGGTAAACTAGTGAAAGATAAGACTGTCTTGGGACGAGCCACTGATAAAGCTCCAACATCAGTTGGGGTATCTTCTAGTGCTAAACAAGCAGTTTTGAGGCAAGTCACTGATAACCACATTGAGACTGCGTGTGATGCTCCTCCGACTGTCGTATCCAACGAACTTTCTGCTCGACCGCGGGATCAAAACCTTGAGAATTCGAAATCAGTACCTAAAAAGACTGTTGTCCCTGTTACCAAGCAGCTAACTGTCCAACATCACCACCCCAACGATCGAACGGAAAAGACAACTAATCGTCCTTTAGAGAATAAAAACTCAACTAAACCATCTACCCTGCAGAACAGCTCGAACTTCATCACCTCCAAAGGTCGTTCATTTCCCGCGGAACCGCCCTCTGTACATACCACAGGAACGGCCAAGCTGACCAGACGGCCGTCCAATCCGGAACCTTCCAGGGAATCGAACGGACGTCACGTTATCCTCAGCACCGACGTTCCCCTCAATGGTCGAAAGGTCGAAACCTCGTCTTACCCCTTGCAGAAATCCACGGCTCGCCTGAACTTCGACAGTGACGATGACGACCCCTTGCAGTCCTTCCCGCTTCCGCCGTCGCAGTTCCGCAACAACCCCGACCGAGTGGTGACAGACGACCCCATCCCCTGTCCCCCTAATTTCAGATCGACGACCCCCTTGCGAAGGTCCAGCTCTCTTCTGAACCTCAGCGGCTGTGACGATTCTCCAGCGCCGACCACCAACAGGAAGCCCAAGTCCAGACACCTCCAGAGATCACTGTCCGACCTCTCCACCCCTGGAGACGACCCGAGTGCAGAGTTCGAAGCCGAACAGCAGCGCCTCCAACGGGAATACCTCAAACTACAACGTCAGTTCGTGCTCTGGCAGCAACAGCTGCTGTCCAACCACGCCATGCTACGAGACGAGTGCATAGTGCCGCAGTATGCTCGCACCCTAAGGCAGTCCCACAGTCTGCCGGAGGGGGGCGACGATGATCGCACCCCCTTGGTGTCCAGGTCCCTCTCGTACGAACCCTCAACCCTCCCCCGATCCGCCATCAACATCCCCCCGTTAGAATTCGGGTCGGGGACCATCAGCAACGGCTCCAACACTCTGAGATCGTCCAAGACGAAGAGCTACTTCAAGCCCCCACAAGTGAGGGTGTCCACCAAGAACAGACAGCGCCTCCCTCCGGAGATACGCAAGGACGGCGACATGGACCTCTACGACGACACCAAGATCCTGTCTACCATCCTTCCCTCCTTCGACAGCCTGAAGCTGATATCCGAAGACAGCGACTTGGACATCGGCAACCTCATCCTCAAACCTACCGGGAAAGTCGAGAAGAAGACATCCGCAACAACCGACGTCCAGAAGCCGTCTTTCTTCAACAACATCGAGTCGAAGAAGGTTTCCAACAACAACAACAACAAGGTCGGAACTCAAGAATCCTTGAAGAAAGTTCCCAACAACAACCATGTCTTTGAAGGGTCCTTGAAAAAGGGTCCCAACAACATTTTCCTTGAAGGGTCCTTGAAGAAGGCTCCCAACAACAATACTGAAGGTTCCTTGAAGAAGGTTCCTCCTCCGGTTCCGAACAAGACCTCGTCTTTACCCAAAGTGGACACAATGACGAGGATCAACAACGAGAGGAACCGGGATCCCGAGAACGTTCCTTCCAACGGTGTTCCGCCGCCACCACCGCCACCGGTGGTGGAGAAGGTCTCGAACGGAGTGGCGAAGGTGAACGGAGTGTCCTCTAAGAGGGTGGAAAAGAAGGTGTTCACTCCTCAGGTGGACCCCAGAGAACAGCTGATGCAGGAGATTAGGAAATGCGGCGGCAGGACCGCCTTAAGAAAAGTAAGTCCTTTTCTTTTTATATGTATTACTTGATCCTCTAATGTCTACTACCAAAAATAACTATGGAAAAAACATTTTTTTGCTCCTTATTCATGTAGTTTGGGTCCAAATATAAAAGTTAAAAAAGTTGTTTAATTTTTTTTTATTTTTAAAATTGTTTTTTAAACTGGGGGCTGAACCTAAACTTTATAAATTATAGCACCTGTAGGTGCATTTATTGCTGCAATAACTTTAAAACAGTGGTTCCCAACAGGTGGTCCGCGGACCACTGGTGGTCCGTGAGGCCTTCAGAGGTGGTCCGTGAGAAGATTTTTAAACTTATCCAAAAAATGTGTGGAAATTAAAAAAAAAATAGTTTTCCTATCACACATTCCAGGAAATAGTAAAAACACTATAGATGCAAAAACATAAGTAAAAAAAATCTTACGTCTCATTAGTAAAAAATTCTAAGTTCTCTTTCTCTCATGTGAATCATTTGTTCAGATGAAGAAAGTTACATGGTTAAGCCTGAGAAAAATTGAATCGCTTATTTCAGAAACATGTTAAACGCAATGTTAATCCTATGGGGTTTAACATGTTTCTGAAATAAGCGATTCAATTGAAGTTTTCATTTGTAAGGTATATTGCTGAAATTTTTTTTCTTATGAAATTTCCCTGGACGTCATTTTGGTGGGGCAGGGGGAGGAACCGCTCCCCTCAAGGTTTCCACTGTTATGTGAAAAATAGCTACATGTCCCTTGAAAATTGTCACTGTAACTTCCTCAAGGAGATTTGTGCAACCCAAAAAGTCTCAAAAGGAGTTAAAACACTACCTTTGAGGGTTAAATTTCAAAACCTTTTCTGGAGGAGGACCCCCAGCCCCCTTTATAATTTTGACCTCTGTTCAACAGTGTTTTTCCCTTGAAAATTCTACCCCTTACAAGAAGCTTTTCCTTTTTAGTGCTCCCAAATGAGTTTGAAAAAGAGATAAAACGCTAGTTAAAGGGGTAATTTCAAAAAAATTTCTAGGGGAGGACCTACTTAAAAAGGAAGTTGAGGCAACCTCCTTCCCCCCAAAAAAAGCAGTTACGGCGTGATCCAAACCTACTTTAAAAACCCAAAAACTGAAATGACGCCCCTGTAAATTCCCTAATTTAATTTTACGGTATTAAATAAACAATCGTAATTGATATTGGACTGAATTTCGTGAGAGCTTGATAAAAATGGTTAAATGTCTTTTCTTTTATAAAAGGTATATTTTTAAATATAATTAGATATAAAATTAATGTAATGTTAATTTTTCTTTTAAGTTTAATAGATTATTTGATTTTCCAAGTTCCATATAGAAACATTGTAAGACTTGGTTTCCTTTACTTCAGAAAAAAGTCGTAATTTTAAACCATCTATGAGGAATGAATGTACTAAAAAAAAGTTACAATTTTGAAGTTACAGTTAGGGATAGAGATGGTCCGCAGAGGTTCAAATTTAAGTGAAGTGGTCCGCAGACATATTTGAGTTGGGAACCACTGCTTTAAAACATGCTGAAAATTGAAGTTTAACTTTTGGTAGCATATTTGCTATCATGGACAGGAAATGGTGGATTTCAAACGGTAACTCTGCAGCTCTAGTGTGCCATATCGTTCCGAGATCTTACATATTTTGTGATCCGTTAAATAGTTTCACAAACACTAGAACAGCTAATTATTATGATAAAAATCGTCTCTCATTAATATATTGTGAAAAGTAATAAAAATATTGTATAACATATTATATATGTATGTGCTCCTGGCACTACCTGTCCCACACACCTTAATTATAGTACACTTAATAATACAAAATGCCTCTAACACTCTCTATTACTTCCTTAATATATTAATGAATGAAAACTTTTATTTTATACAGACCACAAAAAGTGTAAACGCAATCCACTTAGATGATTCGAATCTCGAAACGGTATATCAGACGAGAGCTTGCAAGTTACCGTTTGAAATCCACCGTTTTCGTTCTCGTTTCCGTGTTTTGTCAATCTTTTATGAATATGGCATTAAACGTTCGGAAAACGCTCTCCTCCTAAAAGTGTAAAAAGAAAAATTTGTATTATTTCATTGCATAAAAGATACTATTTTATGTTGGATGCGGTTAAAAAATTTTTGAAAAAATAACAAATGCAAAAACTTTATAAATCTCAGCGTAGGAATATTTCCAAAATGTTAACTAATCATAACCCTTCTGGACACCCTGTACTTGCTTCTTTCTTATGAAACCTCATATTAATAAAAGATTTATGGCTAGTCCATTTTTCTTTGATGTTGTACCCTAAAACTTATTTAAAGAGTGTATTTCGCAGGAATATTATAAATAGCTGCTCATTTTTTCCAGATACCAAAAGACTAGCCCTCTTTTTAATTTACTTCTAAGATAAATCGTTTAACTAGTCATAGATCCTATGTTTTTTTTTAAATTATTTCTTACAATCCATGGCTTCAGATTTTGAAAGATAGAAAGACTAGAAGTTTTTGCAATGTAGTTTCAGATGGTTCTTTCATCCTTCGGTTTAACCGGTAAAATTCAAGAACCGGTTGAAATTGTGGCCATGTTGAAATGCCGAAAATATAGTTACAACCCGTTAACAGGTTCGAAACTATAATCTAAGATAAAAAGCTTTGAAATTAAGTCACCAGTAAATTAATGTAAAATATGTAAATATATATATATATGCCTCGTGTTGCTTGAAAGTGATTAATCAATTCAAAATTATATTATAACAATATCGTGTATATTAGCACGATGTTCTAAATTATTGTAATGAATTTTAATTTGACTATCCGTCTGTAATCCTGTTGACCTATGTAATAAGGTGAATACTTTCACTTCAACCGTACCGACCGTATCCAACCGTAGCCCCCTAATACCTCTAAGAATTTCCAGATGAAAAAGTACCAATCATTAGTTATTAATTACAATAGTTGATAATTTTACCTATATTTGTGGACCCTTCTTGAACGTTGCCTATTATAAGTAAAACGCTCGGTGTTTAATTGAACATATATAGTAAGAGATATAAGAGCGGAAGTAGCATTATCTGTTTAACTAATAAGCATGCTTTCTGTTTAGCGACTTTATAATTTCCTTCAGGAACTCGATAAAAGTAAATAGGTCGAGAAAATTGGTAAAATTGTGGATCTTTTTTTAAGCAACAAAAAATTTCATACACTTTTTTACAGCCATTAGCCATTCACCTTCCTTATTAATTACTTACATCCCTAATTATTTCTACCATACTTTAGTGACAATTAACATCATCAGGAAGACGTACAGAAGCATAAATGATTCGGTAAAAAAAGTAAAAGCAACCAAGCTTAACAAGCTAATAACCAACAGACCGTGTTACTTCACTTCCATTCAATTACCAAGCGTCCTGACGAAATCAGTTTACGTAAGCTGGCCGAAAGAAATTGACGAGGTGTTGAACTCTTGTAGGAGTAGTTTTGCACGTAATATAGGGAAGTCCCAGAGCACACGGTTGACTGAATTATTTTGGCAAAATTGTGTGAAATTACACACTTTCATTTGTTTTTTTTACGGGGAAAATTCTCAAATTCTTTACCTTACAATTGAGGTGTTTGTTGCAACAATGAGTTATCTCGACATTCAGAAACACACATCTTCCTAATACATTCATATCCTAGAAGTTTTTTGGGGGTAAAAAAGGGCAGCATTAGTCACCAACCCTGTTATACAAGGCCCTAGCAGTACCACTTTGGTGAGTGACCACTGCTGGCTGACACTAACGGCCGTATTCACCGGTAACCTGACCGGCGGTCAGGTCAGGAAACCATGGTTACAGCCTATGATTGGTGGAAGGAAAATATTGAATTATTTTTCCACCAATCAGAGGCTGTAACCATGGTTTCCTGACCTGACCGCCGGTCAGGTTACCGGTGAATACGGCCGTAAGGTGACGCCTTTTGATGTGATTTCTGATTTCGGAGATAACTCCTTGTTGCAGCAAACACCTCTATTTGAAAAGGCAATTTAAATATTTTATTAATGAGGCTAGTAAATTGACTAGAATTTTTTTTCATGGTAAATAAAAACATTGATGATGGATTTATTCCAGCATCTCTCATTTGTGATAAATACTCTCAAAATGTAGGGAAGGAGTGATAAGCGTTTCTTTCACTGTGGAAAGTTAGTAAGTCGTAACAGGACCATGTGAATATAAAAATGACAAAGTAATAAATATTTTTTTAAAAACTTTCTGTCTCGGGTTTTATGTCTTTTAATTTTGGCAATGTAGATATAGATTTTTTTTTTCGTTTGGAATATCGATATTAAGTTATACAACTGAAAATACAGTGGATTTGGCTTGTAACCTACACGATGCGATGTTACTATTTTAATTTAAATATTCTACTTTTTCAGACCGGTTTTTAATTAACATCAACACTTAAGGATTGTATTTTAAATTGATAAAAAAAATATTTAAAAACTTATTAATATTTTTTATTGGGCATTTATAGAAATAATGAAATATTAAAAATTTGGTTTTGAACGCACGAAAAGACCTTTCTGATGTTTCTTTTCAACTCGCAAAAAAACCACGTCGTTGCCCTTGGACACGCATAAAAGCTATTTTCTTTTCTCGCTTCTTGCTCTGTTACATTTCCGTATTGGAATTATCATTTTTCCGAACAGTTTAAATTGGATGGGTTGGCATCGTCTTGCTTAAAATGGCAATAGAATGATTATTTGTCGTTCTGTTATTACACATTTACTTTACTGAATACACTTGTTCTGTAAATAAATAGTAAAGGACTGAGTGATCAAAACACAAGAAGCTGGTTTTATTTTTAGTTATTACTACTGCTTTTTAGAAACTTTTCAAAACTATAACTTTTTTAAAATTTTCTATTTATTACTGCACGTTGTGTCCAATTTAATACCTTAAAAATTAGAAATGCTCCTTTCATTTAAAGTTCTCAGGGTATTTTTAGTTATTAATTTTATTTACCGGCTAACATTTTTATTTTTTTTCTTGGAAAACGTCATGTAGCTGTCTGGAGGCCACGGAATTTGTCCCGAATGAAACAATTTCTTCTTCTAAAGGGTTACACAGTTGGCAAATTTTTGGTAAAATGCCTGAACCCTTTCAGGCCTGCCCCCCCCCCAAATCTTTTATTGGATCCATTGGTAACCTCGGGTTCCTTAGAATTGAGAGGGTATAACAAATAACATACATATGAAGAAAAACAGCCCTTTGGTGGGTAAATTTTTATGAACATCGTTATTGATAAAATTATTCATTCATTACTTTTTCCTTTCAGATATCTCTCGACATCCCCAGCTAACCTCCGAGCAACCAACTTGTTACTACTTCCTGTACAGCTAGCTTCTCCGCTGTACAGTCTCAAAAAACATGGCGACGCTTCCAATACGAACGATGACTGTTTTTTCATTGGACACACTTCAAAAACAATTTCAACCAATCACGGGAGCTTCATTGGTTGATCAACGCCAGCTATTGGCTGAGATATCTGCTTTAATAATTGCTTGTCTTGGTGGACTCTTTACAAGGTGTGAGTGATACGATTTAACTCAATCAAGTATCTGGGAATCAAAAGTTCATTCACAATCTTTGCTCCCCAAGAGGCAGTGGATGTGTGAGAGATTGGACTATTGTGTGGAGTTATTTTTGGAATCGTTTTGTTATTTATATAAAAAGTATGAACTATTTTTCGGAGAAATATTATATTGAAAAGGATGAGTTTTGGTGGTGTACGTCATTGGTGCAGGGTTATCCGTTTAATGCTATTTATAGTTCTACTTTTTACCTTAAGCAGGGGGACTACTTTTCCGGGATAGCCCCAGAAATCCGGAATTCCTGGTTCCATCGGAATTTTCCAAAGCTAGTTGGAAAAATTAGGTCCAATTAAAAAATAAGTTCAAGGCTTAAAAACTAACAACATCTTTAGTGAAGAAATCCGGTTCGAAGGTCCGCGTCACACAGCGCGTCTTATAGACGCTACTGCAATTAATCAATGAGAGGAAAAAGCATGGAGTTCGGCCTGAGTCAAGATAGGGGACTAGGCTTTCTCCATGCTTTTTTTATGGAGATTGATTGTAGAAGCGTCTATAAGACGCGTAGTGTGACGCGGTTCTAAAGGCTCCGGTCACAGTCGGCTAAAATTGTAGCGCGACCCATTAAGATCCTTATCAAACTGTGGGAAGAAAGAAAGGTACTCAAGAAGCGATGTAGTAGACTACTTTCGGTGAGATGACAGCAACTGCGAGGCTTATCAGTGAGGAGTAGTACTTCCTCTGCTTCTGGAGTAGTCTACTACATATCTTCTCGAGTCACCTTCTTTCTCCCCTCCTCTTGAAAAGGATCTTAATGGGTCGCGCGATGATTTTAGCTGACTGTAACCGGAGCCTACACAGATTAGAGATTACTACACAGAAGCACGATTACATATAGTAGCTACGTCATTCTGAGGCCGTCGAATAGCTATTTACATAAAGCTGTAGTTAAAAGTCTATGAAAACACTCCCGAACGTTCTGTGTCATTGGTTGATTGGGCACGCAGTAGGTTTTGTGGGAAAAATACCTACAGAACATGGAAAATCTGTAAACGTTCCGGATTTTTGAGTTTTCCGAAATTTGGAATTCCGGATAAAAGGTTGGTTACTCTAAATATTTTATCCGTGATTTTGAGTTGAAGTCAATAGAATCCCTGCTAAAGGTAAATTAGAAACTATTGAAACTAATAAAGTTTGACTACATACTGATATATATCCAATTGTTGTTTATTGGATAATAATTTTATCAATCTTCTTGGTTTGGATTTCCTCTAATTTTGATTAATTTAAAAATTCATAAGCCTTCATACCTTTTTTTTGTACAATACTTTTGTTATTTTATAGAATTGAACCTAATATACTGCTGATTTTCAACTACTCGTGTATTAGTGACGTAGTACTACCTAACCAAAATTCATCCTTTTATGTCCTTGTAAGTTACTTTTTACATATCCGTAAATAAAAAGTTATTTTGATATTTGTTTTCATTTTTCCTTATTCAATCCATATCAGTTGCAGTTACAAAATCAGGAGGGAGCTTTGAGGATAAGCCCGTTACCCAAGTAAAACACCTAGTACCAAATATGTCAAGTTTACACAATTCCAATTATTTTTTCAATTTAATTTAAGTTATAATTTGTTTACATAATTGTGTGAGCCAATGGCTCTGTGGATGCACAAGTGACTGGGGTGCGCCCGTCCAGGGTTCGGATCCAGACCTTTTCTATTTAAGTTTTAAAAATCAAAATTCAGAGTCATTATTTGTATACATAATTGTGTGTGCCAATGGCGCAGTGGATGCACAAGTGGCTGAGGTGCACCCGTCCTGGGTTTAAATCCAGACTATTTAAATTTAAAAAATCAAAATTCAGAGTCATTATTTGTACACGTAATTGAGTGAGCCAATGGCTCAGTGGATGCACAAGTGACGGGTGTGCCCGTCCTGGTTTCGAATCCAATGTTTTTCCTATTTAAATTTAAATCAAAATTCAGAGTCATTAATTGTATTCATAGATGTGTGAGCCAATGGCTCGGTTTATGCGTTTGTGGCTGGCGTGCACCAGTCCTGGGTTCGAATCCAATGTTTTTCTATTTAAATTTAAAAAATCTAAATTCAGAGTCATTAATTGTGTTCATAATTGTGTGAGCCAGTGGCTCAGTGGATGCACAAGTGACTAGGGTGAGCCCGTCATGGGTTCGAATCCAATGTTTTTCTATTTAAATTTAAAAAATCAAAATTCGAAGTCGTTAATTGTATTCATAGCTGTGTGAGCCAATGGCTCAGTGGATGCACAAGTGACTGGGGTGAGCCCGTCTTCGGTTCGAATCCAATGTTTTTCTATTTAACTTTAAAAAATCAAAATTCAGAGTCATTAATTGTATTCATTATTGTGTGAGTCAATGGCTCGGTGGATGCGATTGTGGCTGGGTGCGGTGGAACGGTGTACTTAATTTTACAATTACCTGCTGGCAGTTACGGTTACAGTTAAAAGATACAGCTACGGTCACAGTTAATTGTTCGGGTGTCATTTTTGGTGCGGTCTTGAGGGTTTAAAAAGGGTTAGGCTTAGCGAAAAAACGCAATCTGATAAAACTGACCGCTACGGTCACAGTTAAAAAAAATTTTGTTTAAAACAGCAAAACCGGTGTTCCAACGGACCGTTCTCTGCTATGCCCCTGGAACCCTTGGTGACATGGGGGCGTCCATCCTAAACCCCCAGGCCACCAATTTGTCCAGGGGGAGCAGATAAGGTCCATCGGACACCAGTTTCGACTTCCGACCCCTGTGACAATGTGCATTGGAATACTCAGGAAAGAAGAAATAGAAATAAATTTAATTGATCATACACACAATTTACAATTAAGTTACATATCTTAAGTTACATACAGTCTTAAGCAACATACACACACGAGTCAATTTATAAAGGGTGTTAGGTCAATGGGTTTTAGGAGACTGTTAGGTTAGTGGGTTTGATCTGAGTACCTTCAGCACACAAGCCACGACTCTACCAACCGAGCCATCAGGGTACAGAAACAGTAGATATCTCTGTCACTTTGTGATTAATTAAATTATTTAATTTTAAATATTTTATACATTTGAGCAAAAGTGATCATCGGAAGTGGGAATCGAACCCGGAACACAGATGCACCAACAATATATGCTGTCTCTAAGTCTCAGACTCTACCAACCTAGCCATCCGAACACATTCCTTGTTATTTTTTTTTTCAATTGGTGGTTACGAATCGCACTACTGAATGAAAGGATCAATTTCAGTTTTCAGCAAAATTGAACCTCAAAAGCGGGAATTGAACTCCGGTCCACTGTCAGCCCAACCAGAAAACCTGCCACTTGGAATCAGACTCTACCAACTGAACCATCTGAACACATCACCTGAAGCTTTATTTTTAAATTGGTACTTACAAATATATAATTATGAGATATTTTTAGTATTAATCGCTGGATGCTACGGTTATAGTTGACTTTGGAGCTCACATATAATTTTAATTCATAGTTTATTGTCTACTTAAAGGCTAGGGATATTAGATCTTTCCCTAGAAAAATGCAAGATTTTTAATAAAATAAAAGAAGACGGGGATAGAACCCAAGAATTTCCGCATGCTAAGCTAGCGTGCTACCACTGCTCCAAGGGAGATTCAGTATATAGAAAACTTACTATAACATCTTCCTTATTGGGTTAACTTTTGACGCAAGCTCAGTGTTAAAGGGGTTGAGAATAGAGGCTTATTTGTAATTTTACTTCAAAATTGATCCAAAAGCTATATTAATAGGATGAATGGAGTTAATTAATAAAGAATAGGATATCTTTTCTTACTTGAGTTAATAACTTTTTAATGAAATAAAGTGTATTTTCTTTCTTAGGCATTCAGTATTCAGTTGATATTTGAACATAACAAGCCTTCTAGGCCCTTTTGCCTAGATCAGGAGCGGATCCAGCACGGCTCGAAGGGGAGGCACTTTTTCAGACAAGATCCCTGGGGGTCCTCCCCCAGAAAAAGTAGGGTTTTAACTCATTTTTAGATACGTTTTGAGTCTAAGGGGGGCACTTTTCAACACTTTTACCTTTACTTTTTGACCCAAAATGTCAAAATATTGGGGATATCCTAAAAATTATCACTGAAGTTCCCCTTGTGGTACTAATGGGGGGGTTTGGGGGTCCTCCCCCAGAAAAATTTTTGAAATTAGACCTGTAAAAGTAGCGTTTTTACTCATTTTGAGAACCTTTTTGGGTTTCAAAGGAGGGGGCACTGTCCAGAGTGCCACCCCCTGGATCCGCACCTGGCCTAGATAGGCTAACTCTAAACTGCACAGAAACTACTTTATACTTCTCATCTGGTAAACCTACAAGTGAGCAGTTTGAACATACGCTCTTACCGAAAATCCTAAAAATACAAAAATACTCAATAAATACTCCAGATGGGGAAGTATATAACATCAAATCTTTATTATATCACCAAAAATATTTAAATGAAAAACAACAGCTAGTTGGTCTAATGTCTTAGCTTGACGTGAAGAAACAAGCATAAAACTGGCCTCACAAAAATCCTTTACTTCTACTAACACACGGACTCGGACAGTGTCAACTTTAAGCACGTCGAAGAACCATTAATACCCTATATTTATATTTCCCAACTACACTTCGTAATATTTTTACCTCTTTTCATGGACCAATCAAAATGTTTGCAGAGAAACTGATAATTCTATGTTTGGAATGAAAATGATTTGATAAATCAATCAGTAATCAGAGCTCTTGTTCATTTCTTACCAAGTGGGAAAGGGATACAAGCTTTTAAGAGGGAGAAAGAGATATAGTTGAAGTTGGTTACACTGTTGATACTAGATTACCCCACAACTGACCAAAAATAATCAAGACTTAGGACGGATGGGACAAACTCTCCTTAGTTGTTGTATGCTAATGTCGCAAAGGGACATGATGTACTTTGTTCGCAACAAATAGTCTGGAAGTCGTTAACAGCACTAGCGGATCCTGGGGGGGGGCTAGGGGGCTCAAGCCCCCCCCCAAAATGAAAAGTTTTACTCTATATAATCTGACATTTTATGTACCAAAATCAGTTAAAACCCTGTTTCTTTAAGGTCAAATTTCAAAAAAATTTCTGGGGGAGGACCCCCAGACCCCCCTGACACTTGTAACTCTGTTATTGTAACTATATTTTACTAAGTTTGTGTCAAAACGCAAAAAATCTGTATCCGAAATTCGGATGAGGCGTACCAAGAAGAGTTGAAGAAAGTGCGGTTTTTGAATTTTCTGGGGGAGGACCCCCAGACCCCCTTTTGGTAGTTGGGGAGGATAATACACTACCTTTTCCGTATTAAGATTAACAAGAAGATTCAATTGGATTATGAAAATTCTTAGCCCCCCCAAAACTAAATCCTGGATCCGCCACTGGTTAACAGTGTAAATGGTCGAGTAAAACTATGGCATGAAAAACTTCCAGCAAATTTCCAAATGCATCTAAGCTCATTATGCATCTAAGTTTATTATGCCACATGAAAAAAAGTTACAGTCAAACCTCTATTATCCGAACCTCTTAACCGGAATCTCATTCAACCGTCCGTCGTCGGTTTCCTCAAGTTTTCGAGTATTTCCTGAATTGAGTCACGGACATATACACCTGACTAATGATTTTTGTTTTAATGAACTAGGGAGCTACCGCCCCCTGCTCGCTATCGCTCACCAACCCCCGTTAACTGCTGACGCAGGACCTTTTGGAATTGCTTCGCAATTACCACAAATTCCAACTCGCTGAACTTAATACACTTTATAAAACAATTAAACAATTTACAGAAAAAACGTCAACCAACTTTCCAAAAATACGTCACCAAATCCCCTCTATGAATAAATCTCCCTTAAAAGTTTGAATATATATTAACTGGAACTTATTTTTTTTATCGTGTCTATGGACAGTTAAATTGCTTCGTGAACCCTCAAAACAGCAACTGCAAGCTCTAATGCATATGGGCTGTAGAGGGATTCACGAAGCTCTGAAGCCAGTGGCACCATGCCCAGTTGTAATACATGTGAGGTAAGGGCTGGGCACTCGAGTATGTGTTCCGGAGTGAGTTGGAAGTTGGACATCCATGCAGTTCCTACAGGGGACATAGGTTCTTGTTTGGTCAGGAAGGATTTTCATATCTTGCAATGGTAGATGTTATTATTCTGGGGCAATCAAAATCGGTGATGAGGGGTTTCTTAGAGGAATGGGGCAGAAGTCTGTGTTTTGCTACTGCATTTGCGTCTGCAAGCGTGATGGTGGTGCCAGGTTGTTCAATGCTTCTGCCTTCTTTTACCAAGGAATCCGCACTCATTCCCCTCGATATTCACGTGTGCCGGTATCCATTGCAGCACGCAGGATTTCCCATCGCGTAATAATCGCGTAACTCGAACTTATAAAAAATTTTAATGAAATGTTTTTAAAAATGTTAATCTTAATTATTTTTAATCTATGGTTATAAAAATAAATAATTCTAATTGTTTATCAATATTCGGATCAAACAAAACCATTATTTTAAAGTAACTCGTTAGTATAATAAGCCTAGTGTTTATCATTCATATTTTTGTTTAAACCCAGACTTGTTAAACAATACCGTTTAAGCAATTGAAAAAAATAAGAGACAAAACATCACTCTATGTTTACAATTAATTTCGATAAAATCGGACTAAAAATTATAAATATTGGACAAAAAGTGTGAAATTTTAGTATTAAATAGCGTACATGTAAGTTTTTAGAATATGTTTTTATCAGTCTTTGAGTGATTTCATCAAGTAAATACTTT
Organism: Tetragnatha versicolor; assembly: GCA_024610705.1. NCBI lineage: Eukaryota > Metazoa > Arthropoda > Arachnida > Araneae > Tetragnathidae > Tetragnatha > Tetragnatha versicolor. The sequence continues at coordinate 3,022,586 of JANDEH010000013.1, forward strand.
TTTAAATGGTGAAAAAACATATTTCATCTTAAAATATAGCTTCAATCGGTCGTTGTGATTGGATGCATAATAATTTGATTGACAGTACTTGCTTTGTAACTGCGACCTTATCCGTTATCTAAAAAAATGGAAATATTTTAAAATTGAGAATTTTTTTGAAAAATCGAAGGGCTTACTCGGAAATCCGGAAAGAATCTGGAAATTTTGATACCATATATGTGTCATTTGGTTCAGTAATTAAAAAGCCTTTCTCTGGAAACCATTCACCAAAAACTTTTTTTAGAATAGAGAGATTAGAGTAAGATAAACAAAATGTTTGCAGTCTTAAGAAAAAGATCCTTAAAGATAGATTTTTAAATTTTGGGCCGTTCAAATATTACGTAAGCACCTAAGGGGGGTTGGATCTTTGCTTATTTTTCCTGACAAGAGGGAGGGGGATTTTGAGAGATGCTTACGTAAGGTTTTACAAACATTGTTTTTCCGGAAAAAATCTCTTGTTTCTTCCATAAATAATTTCAAAATTCAACTAAAAATAAATTGATTTTAAAATTTTTATCTTTGTACAAAAAATAACTTAGGGGAGTTGGGCAGTTTTCTTATGTTATTATGAGGTTTGCTTATGCTTACTATACTTGCTGACAAAGGAGAAGGGGGTCATACATGACCAAAAACATGCTTACGTAATATTTAAACCGCCCCTAAATTCAATGGTGTAAAACCTTCTTGTTTTGGTTTTACTTTTCATTAATAGAGGATACAGCTTTAGGAAGATGCCTCCAGCCACCAAGATTACCCACACAGCAACAAGCGGGAACAAAGCACATTTCACGTCAAAAGCTGTTTCTGCTCAGACACAAAAGAGGCTGTTTTTATTTGAAAATAACTTAAAATTTAGGGCTTTGAAAAGCAAATTAAAACATTTTTTTGGAGGTTTTAGGCCATTCTGAACACATTAAGATTAAAAAAAATTTGACTGCAGTTATCCATTACTAGTAGATTATTATTAGTGATCTAATAAATAGTAATGCTCTGACAACACTTAATCATGTTGCTGTGAGAACTTTGTTATAGTATAGTATTTGTTACGGGCAAAGTGATTAATTAGGCATTATTAATAATGCCCAGAATGGAGGCGGGTAAAGTGATAAATTTTATTGATAAATACCATTGAATGTATCACATTGCCCTCCTCCACTCCGGGCATTATTAATAATGCCCGATTTATCACATTGCCCATAACATATTTTCGAATGTACAATATCGTCTGACGTCACATTTTCTCCATCATGTGACTTACTGAGCTTGCAATTGATAGTTTGAGCCACAGAGATAGTTTGTAGTGAGATACGATTTGATAGTGAGTTTGTTTTCCCCTATCACGAGATTAATATGGGGGTGGCCGAATATAGTCCATTGAAAACCAACCAAAACGTCCCCCAAATTTTCACCCCTCCGTCCCATTCCTCGACCCCTTCCGAAATCAGACCAACCTCTAATCTCCCACACAGAGAGAGAGAAACTGCAAACAAAACAATAAAAATAATTTTTAAAAAAAGACAGAGAAGCTAAGACCTCCGCCGGGGATTTTTCCGAACTCGCACCATCAACAGCCCATCCAGAAGCCTCGCAAGTGTCGGTACGGCTTCTACGCGGAGGGAGGCTGAGCCACAGACATGAACGACGACGATTGCGAATCGCAGACGATGGCATGCGAAGAGTCCTTGGGGTCCGAGGCAAGCCCCTCGGAGTTGGAGAATTTGTTCGATGGCCCTCTGCTTTTGGAAGGGGACTTCTGCTCTGAGGAGGAGTCCACTTTTTTCGGTAGGTAGGGATTGAGGATTTTTGGGAAATATCGGGATTTGTCTGTCTGAGTATATTTAGTTCTTATGTGGTTTAACCCTTTTCCTTATTGTTATTTTTCTTCACTATTAGTAGGGGTGTAGTCAAGGCAGGCGCAGATCCAAGGGGTGGCACTCTGGGGCCTAACCGCGATCGTATCGCCTAGTAGAGGATACCAGTCTAGGCGAACTCGTGACGTCACATAACGACAGTTAGGCAAATGGTCGTACCGTGAAGCATTCGCTTAGTTAGAGAACTATCGCCTACTGCCGATTCGCCTTCCCCTACGAAGGATACCTCGGGAGCTATCCCCAAGCTCTTGTCCATAGTGTCCTTTACGTTATGTATTGTTTTTTCGCTACTATTTCATTCCATTATGGCGTTATTTTTAAGTTTTTAACCTTATCATACTTTATAGTATACTTAAAAATCTTCTATTGTACTTTTTAAAGTATTTTGTGTGAGAACTATTTATCTATGTATGCGCACGGTTTACTTTGGGTAGAGGAGTGATGCGGTGTAATGTTTTGTTTACCTCAAGGCGTCTGGTCGATAATAGTTGGATAGTTAATGTGAAGTCTCTTTTTCATTAATCATTATGCCTGGAACCTACACGAAACGCAAACGATTAAATCTCATGAGCCGCTCATTCAATCGTTTCCACATAGCTTCCTTTGTGCTGCCATCTGTTAAGAAACACGACAAGTAATTACTTGTAACACAAGTAGTACAAGTAAGGCACTAGATGTCCTTTACTTTCGTAATATATTAATGTCTGAGGACTTATTTTGGTAATAAATAGCTGTTTTAGATCTTTTAAACTATTAAAACGGGCCACAAAAAGTGTAAAAGCAATCGGATCGCGCGGATGGCTACACTGTTTTCGAATAGGCTGCTCTCTTTTGATTGGCCAGCTCCCTTCTCCCCACGAAAGCGAAGTGCGCCAGAAATTCCTTGTGGATAACCGGTTCGCGGTCGGGTCGGGCCAAATCATGGGCCAAATGCACGTATCGCCTAAGAAAAGAGATCAGTGGCGAATCCAGGATTTTGGTCTGGGGGGGGGCTGAGTTTCACAAATAACCATAACCTTATTGCTATCATGGGCTGTTCAAATATTAATGTAAGCAACTGAAAGGGGGAGGGGGTGTCCAGTGCAGTAACTATATTTTTATTTAGGGGTTACTCAACATCTTTTCTGGGGTCTAATCTTAGGAATACTAAGTTTTAGGTCAGATGACTTTGTAAGGTTTTAATTTTGGTGCACTAAGTTTCAAAAATGTGTAAAAATGTCAACTCCAAGTGAAAGGGGGGTCTGGGGGTCCTCCCCCAGAAAATTTTTTAAAATTTGCCCCTCAAAATAGTGTTTTAGCTCATTTTGAAGCCTTTCAGATTCCACCCAAAGAGCACAACTCATTGTAAGCTGCATAATTTTATAGTAGTATTATGAATTGGAAAATTTCTAGGGGGTTTAGGGGTTCCTATTCCAGAAAAATTTTTGAATTTTGCCCCTAAAAGTGGCATTTTAACTCATGTTGAGACACTTTAGGGAACATCAAAGAGGATCACTCCTTGTAAATCCCTAAAGTTTCAAGGAAAAACCGTACTTATTAGACTCCAAAATTTCGAGGGGGTTTGGGGGTCTTCCCCCAGAAAATTTTTGGAATTTTTACCCTTAAAAGTAGGGTTTCGATTCATTTTGAGACCCTTTGGGTAACTCCACCGAATGTCCGCAACGTAGTGAAATTTATTTTTTGCTTTATTGCTATTACCAAAACTTGAATGTCTTATTCCTGGGGGGGGCTGCAGCCCCACAGCCCCCCCTACTGGATTCGCCACTGAAAGAGATGTTTTTCGCCTACTCCGTATCGCCTATTGTGGATAGGAACTATAGGCGACACGATCGCGGTTAGGCCCCTGGCCACCCTTAGACCCAAAAATGATCTCAAAATGATTTAAAACTCTACTTTTACAAGTCAAATTTTAAAGTTTTTCTGGGGGAAGACCCCTATACCCCACAACGGTATTATAAGGGGATCTTGCGTGATACTTTTTAGAAAATCACCAACATTTTGACATTTTGTGTAAAAAGGTAAAAAGGATTTTCTGGAAAAGTGCCCCTCTTGGAGACGTGCTGGATGCGCGGCTGAGTAAAGGGGGGATTTGGGGATTGTATACCCTCCAGAAAGTCAGAAATTTTCCTTTTTTGTCAGTAAGAAGAGACTAAAATTATCCCAAAAAAGTTTTCTGGTTAGGCCACTAGTATTGAGGAATGTGCATGAGCAATATGTGCTTCAAAAAATATACAAAAGATGTGAGTCAAAGATGCACGCCACAAGCACCAGAATGTTTAAGGGTGGCAAAATAACAAGTCGAAGAAATCTATGGACCACATCTATGTTTTGCACTTTTGCACAAATATTTCATTTCCATATTTGTATTCAATAACTTTCTCTTGCGTAACACAGTACATAATATTAGCCCAAAAAACTATACCTCTACGATGACTTAAATTTTTCGAAAAATGTGACGTCATATCCGATAAAAACGTAATTAATTCATTCCACGGTGCGCTTATGTATGTGCAATGAATATATTAGACATCTTAGTGTGTAAACATATCCAAATAACTATATATTCTGTTTTCGGTAAAACTTTTTTAGTGTAAGGCTAAGCGCGCACTTCTGTCTCGGCGACTTAAAACACTAGTCACTCGAGAGCAATGCATTTCTATGAGGAAATTCTTGGCCTAGTGATCTTGGTCTCGTCGCCATGTGCGCGCACTCTAGCTTCTTGCAATAGCCAGGGAAGCAATTTTGTCTTTGTCTCCGAGAGCAATTTTGTCTTTGTCTCCGAGAGCAATTTTGTCTTTGTCTCCGAGAGCAATTTTGTCTTTGTCTCCTAGTGCGCGCTTAGCCTAAACGTGAATGTGATATGTGACGTCATGTCATTTTCTATCGCGATTTCCATGAAAACTATTGGTCGTACAGGTAGGTATAGTTCTCTGAACATATTTTAACCAATTCCAGACAGAGAAACTTTCTGTGCTCAGAGTTTGGGTTTTTTAGTTAAAACATCGTATGAAATGGAAGAAAGATGCGTGAGAGAGAATAAAAGGAGAATAAATATTAAGGGAGTGAATACTTTAGAAATATTGTTAGTGAAAGGGTAACATACTTTATATATAGTTGCTTCGAAAAGAGAAAGGACGAGATAAAGGGAAAGAGAAATTGGAGAAAGGTAGAGAGCAAAGAAGAGAATAGTATGAACGAGTGAATTTGCATTATAAACTCCGTGTGATTTTATTTATACACTACTTAAATAATTAACTCTTTTTAGTGGTGACAATTAAGGTATACTTATATTAAATAGCATATAAGTTTTTTTTAAACTCCAGGAATATTAAATGCTCTTACACATTGCTGAAAAGTATATGGTATGGTATTAATTATAGTCACAAAGGCATAAAAATTATTTTTATAATAATTATGCATTTTTGTACGGGTCGCTATCTGTTGAATTTTCAGAATCAGTTAATAATTTGTCAAACCATTGACTAATTATTATTAACGGAGAAAAACGGTTCTCTTAATAAGTGTAGTATACTGTGGAGATCAGTTGTGTTGATTGGTGAAAACTGAAGTTCTCAAACCTTTGCATTCGTTTTTCTCAGAATCGTGTTATATAGGGGTCCCTGCGTCACTCTCTCGATGCCCCCTTAATCTAAATTCCAAAACAGAATTAACGCAAAATTTATGGACCCAGCAGTGAAATTTCTTTAAAAATGGCCTGATTTAAACACTACTTTTGAAGGGCAATTTTTAAAAAATAATATTCTGACCCCCAACCCCCCCCTCCAATTTTACTTCAGGGCTTACATTGTATAAAAAATTTTAACATTAAATGCACAAGGATTAAAGTTCCACAGGTAATTGATATTTTCATACTTGTGAGGAGGGGTACCTTAGAAATAATGTTAAGTCAACTCCCCCCCCATGAAATAAAGGTCCCTTTACGGCCCTGGACAACCCTAGACAATTTTTAATTCCCTAGATATAGGTTTCACTATATTTCGAGCGTTCACGAAATAGGATCGCCCCCCCCCCAAAAAAAAACGAGTCTCTGGGTCCGCCACTGGAATCAGCTTTCATTTTATTTTTAAGTCAACCTTTTTTTTAAACTTCGACAACTTTTATGCAAATCAACGCGATAATTTGAAAATTTTGTGCCCTGCGATTTAGAAATTTAAGGTACTACTTATACGACCTCATTATACCATACCCCTTACTTTCATAACCCTCTTGCACACTGCACAAATGTTAGTTTATTTTCAGCGCGCCAAACATTGGTCTGCGGCTGTTGGAAATAGGAAATATTTGTACTACAAGCATTTTGCTGCTTTTGAAATAAAAGTAATTTTGAATATTTTCTAATTTAGTGGTGATCTTTACTTGTACAAACTCAAACAATAATAAGCTTAACATTGCGATTTTCAACTAAATCTTACCTACAATTTTGAAGCTTCTCCTGATTTTTTTTGTTTTGTGAATGGTTTCACTAAAATAGGACAGGAGGATTACATAGTAAGAGTTCAATTTTAAAACCCTTTTCATCTACTGCATTATGATTTTCTTCAATTTTTATCGTGCAAATATTTGTTTTGAGTTTTATCATCTTTGGGATATTTAATCCGCCAGAGCTAATTAACTAAATTTATACTTTTGTACATTCAGTACACTGAGGAATAAAATACTCTCACAATGAATGCTAAAAAACCGTAGAGCTTTTTGTTGCGGTTTTAAGTCTTAAAAAAATACACTTCCTTTTGACTTTAACTACTTTTCAGAGAACAAAAATGACTACCGGGGGAATCCGATCAAGATGGCAGCTGAAATCACAACTTCAGTTTTAAATCTAGTATTCGCATTTCCCGCTAAAATCTACTCATTGATCCTGGAAGAGTAGACCTAAAAGAGTGTTCCTGCAAAATATCGTCAGTATATTCGTAAGGATGGTTTTTCTTTGTTATTTTAAAGTTGGTGGGACTTTTTAAGTACCGTCGGTTGATAAAGTCATGGGCGTAGCCAAGGGGGGGCAGGGAGGGGCAGCTGCCCCCCCTAAGTCCATAGTAATATACTTTTAGCTAAGTTGGTTTTAGTTTAGCCTAGTTTTTTAAGGTCAAATTTTCAAAATTTTTCCGGGGGAGGGCCCCCAGGAATTAACATTAGTATTTAAACTTTCATTATTCACAACTTTTTTATAACAAGTTAATCAAGGTGGTTGCCTACCTATGGAGGCTTTTTTTAAATAATTAAAATGTTGATATAATTTGTGATTTTACAATTAAATGCGTCTAAAAACTATAAATAATATAAAAAATAATTAAATATTAATTTCAATTTTCATATTATTGAAGAATTTATGCATAAAAATCACAACAAACAGCCTTTCCGCAAAACATCATAACTCAAATTTATATGAAGATATCTTTATTTTGTGAACTTTATTATCCTCGTAAAAACATATTTTAGGAGGCCTACTATTTTTATGTCTAAATTATTTTAATATCAAAAGTTATAGCACTAAACTTGAAAAATAAAAAACCCCACCAAAGTTCAGTAAAGTTTGAAGTTATACTATTCATAAAATAAAAAAATATTACACTCTCAGCCAAAAAATAGTAGGGCTCCTAAACCATATTATGTCAAGTATTGTGCCCAAGTTTTATAGAAATTCACTTATAATATTTTGAGTTATGTATTTTTGAGGTAAAGGAAAATAGCAAAAATGTGATTCTGAGAAAAACGCGAATTTCTTTTCAAAATTTTTCTTCAGACAAATTTTTGCGGTGCTGTTTTTTAACATTCGTGAAATTAAACTTTAACGGCAGACGACAATTCAGACCGATAAATATTACATTTTAATAGCCAAAAATATACATCTCTTCCTTAATAAAATGCCTTTTTAGTTTTAAGTAAAATTTCTGTAACTTTGGTTCTAGGAAAGATAAAGACAAAATTTATACTGATTTGAGAAGCTAAAGATGTGTTTTTTGAAATAAGATAGTAATTTTTTTTTGGAATTTTTAAAACCCTGTTCTTAGGGTCAAATTTCCAAAAACATTTCTGGGGGAGGAACCCCTAACCCCCTATGAAATTTGAACCTTTTTTACTAAAAACTTTTATCATATAAAGATCTCTTGGACGCAAATTCTACCCAAAAATGTGTAGAAAACCTACATTAAATCTATTAATGTGAATTAAGGGTCTGAAAGATATTTTAAGCCCCTCCCGAATAAATTTCTATATTCGTCAGCACTAATTCTAATTTATAAATAAGACCTCCCACCCATGGCCGTATCAAAGGGATAAAATGTCGTCTACCGCTTTTAAAAGAAGTTAGCAAAGTGAAGGAAAATCAATTTACTGATTAATTAGAATTAATTTAGTTCGTGATTCTAGTCACCAGATTACTGGATCTAAGTTACCAAGTAATCGACAAATTTTTGCGGTGCTGTTTTTTAACATTCGTGAAATGAAACTTTAACGGTAGACGATAATTCAGACCTATTAATATTACATTTTAATAGCCAAAAATATAAATATACAGGGTGTCCCATAAATGTTGGGTCACACTTCTAGGAGGGATAGAAGTAGACGAGTCAGAATCACATAGGATTTGGAGGTCACAGACCAATTCCCAGGGAGTTAAAAATGGAGCGACACCCCCAAAAATTATTGATTCAAATTCAATTTGTAGAAGAACTATTATTATTATTTAATTATGGTCCCAGATTTTGTGGTTTAATATGAGCTTTAAAATTATCAAAAAAGTTTTGACTTTAAAATTTGTTTTATTACGAAAAAAGTTAAAAAAAACACCAAAAAAAATGTGAAAATTCTGCCAAAACTTTATTTTGTATTTCGAAATCATTTCTTTTGATTTGATAACCTGAAAGAGCATAGTTGTAAACCCTTAAGTCCAAAGTTTCACATAAAAACCATCAATATTAAACGCTTGGGAGCCTGTTTAAGTTCGATTTTTGCGTGCGCAAACTGCTTTCCTATAGCTGTTTCCTAAACAGCAGTTTGCTGACGCAAAAAACGAACTTTAACCATGCTTTAGCAGGCTCTCAAGCGTTTATTACTGATGGTTTTTACGTGAAACTTTGGGCTTAAGGGTTTTCAACTATGATCTTTCATATTATCAAATCGAAAGAAAGGATTTCGAAATACAAAATACAGTTTTGGCAGTTTTCACATTTTTTGTGGTTTTTTAACTTTTTTCATAATAAAACAAATTTTAACGTGAAAACTTGTGAGATAATTTTAAAGATCATATTAAACCACAAAATTTGAGACCATAATTAAATTTTTACCAATAGTAGTTCTACAAATTGAATTTTTCAATAGTTTTTTTGGGATGTCGCTCCATTTTTAACTTCCTGGGATTTGGTCTGGGACCCCTAAATCCCATGTGATTCTGACTCGTCTAGGTGTCTACCATCTCCCCAAGAAAGTGTGACCCAACATTTATGGGACATCCTGTTTATAAAATAGCCTGAAAAAAGTAGGGAAAAAGAAAAAGAGTGATGGTGAGTATTAAGCGGGCGCATGCCGGTAATTTAGCTTGTTGATCATCTTTAATTCAGATTTTGCACTGGTTAATATCATCGTAGAGGGGTAAATTTTTATATCTGAATAGGTCAAGACATTTATAAAAAAGTAGAAGGTATCTATTTTCAATTTCACAAAGAGAAAAAAATTCTGTCGTAAAAGAGACAAAAAGAGACACATTGGCCATCTTTAATTCAGATTTTGCACTGGTTAATATCATCGTAGAGGGATAAAATTTTATACCTGAATAGGTCAAGGCATTTATAAAAAAAGTAGATGGTAACCGTTTTCAAATTCGCAAGAATAAATTTTTCTGTCATATAAGGGACACCCTAATGGACATTAATAGGAAAATAAAGTTAAATACTTCTTACCTCACAATTTCTTCACTTAAATTCTCCGACAGAACACTCAACCAATTCAAAATATGTAAATTTCGAAACTCAGAAAAATTTAAAATGCAGTTCAATCAACATCGTCCTTTCATTCCAAAACTAGTGCAAACGATTTAATCCCGATGGCAGCGGAGAACGGCGCAAAAATAGAACCGAAGTGAATGGAATCCGTCCCTTTAATGGGAGTAAGAAATCGTTCGAAAATTGGATAAGTCAGCCTAACTCGATTTGTAGTTCCCCGAGATGGGGAGGCTGGCAAATTAGATCTCCGCTTCCGTTGAATTGCTACACTTGTCCGGCTGCAATTCCCTACTCACCACTATTTAATTATTCATAAGTCATCGGCGTTTGGAGTTTCTGTACTCACCGGTATAAGATCAGATATTACGATATACATATATTTATAATAAATATTTCTGTTTTTAAGCAAGGAAGTGTTAGAAAATTAACAGGGTTTGAAACTGATAATGGGCAGTACCAGCATTTTTTTATTCGATAGATGGATCCAAGAGAGGAATATATGGACATAAATTTTTAATTACGATACATATTTCTTTTTTAATTTAGTTTCAAAGTTTGATTTTGAAAAAGGGCGCTAAAAAGCATGTGACGTTATTCAATCCAAACATTGATGGTTTTAAACAATGGTGATTCAAAGCGATAGTTGATTTTCACTTTAAAGTAGGGCCGAAATAGATCTGACGTCATTAAATAATCTGAAACAAGTACAAAGGGATTGTCGATATTTATTTTTAAATATTTTGAAGAAACTAAATGTTTAGAAACTTTTTATGTCGATTTTTGAATTTAGAACCATTTCTTTTACAGGAATTTTTTTTCTGTTTTAAAAAAAATGCGTGTATTGCCCATAACAAAGTTAACATGGTTTAAATTGATAATTTTAGAGACGGAGAAAAATCTCTTAATTCTCTAATCTAAATTCTCTTGCAGGATACCATTCCCGGCATCTCACAGATGTGGACCAGCAGTCGCATTTAGAAGAAAATTCGCCGCAAGGAACCAGCGAAGTTGCGGAATCGACCACAGATTATCTCAGGTAAAAAGAGAGAGCTAATACATTACAGCGTCAGGAATGTCGGGTTATACACTCATACTGACAAATTCGTGCATTTTGAGAACGAAAAAAATTTGATTAAATTTATTACTCAGGTGCCATCTGATCTGATAAAACATGCGGATATTTAAAATTTTGGGACTGTAACCAATAATGCATTAAAAGGAGCTAAAACACTACTTTTACTACTGCTAGCAAATACACACTACTAAAACACTACTTTTACTACTACTAGCTGAGATATTTCTGGGGGAGACTCCCAGACCCCCATTAATACTTGGAGTAATTGTAAAAGTTTTAACATAATGTGGAACATAATTAAATACTATTTTTAAGTTATCTAAAACTCAACATTTATACTCTTCAGGGGGTACCTTATGAGTAACGTTGAGTCCAACCCTCCTGAAACAAAAGTCGAGTTACGGCTCTGGGTGTTCAAAATCTTGGGGGGCCGCGATGTCTGGCTTATACATAAAGGGGGGCGCGGAGATTGAAAGTTTAAAAACGCTGGTCGATGGCAATGAGACCTCTGTTAAGCTCTATTAATCAGTGATGTGAATGAAGCATTCGTTCTACAGCAGTTCTAGTGAAGGTCGCTGCCGGAGGAAGCAGAGACGCTACCGGACCACCTTCAGCGCCAAACAGCTAGAGGAGCTGGAGCGCTCCTTCCACGTCAGCCACTACCCGGACGTCTTCTCCAGAGAGGAGCTGGCCACCAAAATAGGGCTGACGGAAGCCAGAGTGCAGGTCAGTTTAGGTTTTGTCAGATGGGATCCAGGTTTGACTTCTGTGGGGTGCGCCAGGATTTTTAAGACATCTTCAGCAGCAAAAACTGCGATGTTTGAAGGATTACATACTTTTTGTTGCCCTGGCCTTTTTGAGATGTTTTTCCCAGGCCGATCTTTTCCTTGCTACAGTTCTCCAGTTTTTTTAATTTAAAAAAAAAAACCAAAAAACTCCTTCTCCTAGCAAACTCCTTCTCAAGCTTGGTCGTCCCCCTTTTCGGGTGCCGGTTGGTCTGGCATTAAAAAATTTTTTGGTGACACGATCTTCATTCACACACTAAAAAGCAATTTAAAAGCTTCAGAAAAACGATATTTTTTAGAAACTCCCTTTAGATGTGATTTTATTCAAGAAACATTCAACCCCCTGGATCCGCTACTGATGGTGTAAGGAAATTTTAATCATACACTGTAAAAAATACGGCACTTTACACAAAAAGTGGTGGGAAGAAATTGAATCCATGTTACACCGCAATACGAAAGGAACCCCACCACCTAGATAGACTAGGGGCCCACTCAGAGGGGGACCTTCCTCTGAGTCTAGGTAGGGGTCCCTCGCGTATCGTCGCGATGTAATATCTCTCCATTTATAGAAGCCAATGTAAGTGCCGAATGTAAATGTAAAGTGCCGTATTTTTTTAAGGTGTATGTAATCAGGTATTGATTACAGGTGTGGTTCCAGAACAGACGGGCCAAGTGCCGCAAGCAGGAGAAACTCAACAGGTGCAAAGGGGGCGTGTGTGAAGAGGACCTCCTACAGTCTTATGCCGGGGGGAGGGACCAGGACGTTGACGATTTCCAGAGAGATTTCGGAGATCCAGCCACAGGTAAATAGAATTGCCCTAACAGCACAGCGTGTACCAAATATGTTACATTTACGTAACTGCAACTAGAAGAAAATGTGATTTAGCCAGAAATCACGAATATTCAACGTTTGTAAAGTTTTGAGGCAAGAACCAGGCATTTCCACATTCAAAGCTTTTTTAAGAGACCTTTTCACATCACGTTTGGCCCTAGCAACAGCCCAAACAACCGCCTAGCAACAGATTTGCGCATGCTCAGTGCAATGCAAAATGCTATTGTTTTGCCCTCCACGGTCGTGAAAATAACTGGTCGTGACGTCATCGCGAAAAGCTCTATAATAGCCCTCTTATTGAACAAGCTTTGAATGTGGAAATCGTGGTATTCGCCAATTTAGAGATACACTACCGATTCACAGTAAAAAATACGGCACTTTTACTTTACACTAAAAGTGGTGGGTATAAATTGCCTCCATAGATGGTGAGATGTTACACCGCGATAAGGAGGGGCCCCCACCTACCACCTACACTCGGAGGAAGGTCTCCCTCCGTAGTGGGACCTTCCCTCGCCGGAGGCGATATTCCACAATGACTAACTCCCCAGCGCTAACGCCGCCAAGGGTGCCAAACGAGTCGCTTTTCCAACTTCGCCAAACCTTGCGGCTCTCGCGATTTCTCTCGTTTAACGAGATTGGCTGTAATATTTTTTTCGCCGCGTCGCGTTTAAAGGAGTGCGAGTGTTGTGTTCAGTGTTTTAAACGCTCTTTGAAGAACAGTAATTAATTTTCGTTTTGAATAAATTTCTAATATGGTTATTGTTATTATTCCAAGTAAATATGGTCGCATAAAATGTGTTTTAAGTGTTATTTACAAATTTTTGTGCATTAGCAGTTACACTTTTTTTGTGCATTATCTTATATGTAATCAATTTATTAACCGCCTATATAATGATACCTTCTTACTGACCATTCATAAATGGTTGGGTAGAGAGTATTTCATAATATATTAAAAATTCTAACAAAAAACTCAGTTTTTTAAAAACATAAAAATTATTATTTATGCTAACTTTATGTTAGCTTTTCAATTAAGGTGTAGGTACGCTATGATATCTTTAACTGATGAATGTTTCTTTCCAAGAAATGACAGCATTTTTAACTACAGGTATTCTTTAAAAAAATCCTTTTGGGCCTGAAAGAATAGCTAGAATGAAAAAAATTAGTGTTGAAGAATAGTTCCTTCAATGAGACTTTGTAAAATAATTGTGGTAGTAATTTTAAATATATTTTGTTAGAAATTCTGGCGCAAGTTTAGAACTGCTGATGCGCCAAGTTTTTAGCGATAGAAATCAATATATAGCAACCCCAACTAATGTTAAAAGAATTATGTGGCTTCTAAATATGGCGCCAAATAGCCAAAACTCGCCAACCATCAGCAGTTCTAAACTTGCGCCGAAATTCTAAACAGTAGTATTAATATAAAAAATTTTATCAATTCGAAATACATTCCCAAATGTGAATAAGCAATTCAAAAGAGGTCTTTTTGAAAAATATATCATTAGGTAATTAGCTGTCTAAAAAGTTGAGATAGCCAATTAACTTAAACTAAAAAGTGGTAGGCCGTATATTACGTCAACACAATATTTTTGTGTAGGATAACTAAAATTTTATTCTAAGGGTATTATAATTCACAGATAAATTTCTTAAAGTAGATGTATTGTCTTTTCAGAAATTTGATATTGCAGAGTTCTCTCAAATCCTGCATTTAAATTTAATTACATATTTAAGCTATAATATACATGCCTTTTCTATATATTATTTTATTTTTGGGTATTTTATGAACAGTTACAAATTTTGCCCAAAATCCAAAATTATTATGAAGTTGCACATCTAAATTTGCTGTTTAAATCTAAAAACTCAATGCTAAATTTAACTATAGTAAGTTGTGTATTTAGGAATGTCAATCGGAAAGGCTCCATTTCACATTTCCCATTTCAGTCGAACTTTTACCTAATAGGTGTTTTTTCAATATTTTTTCAGTTAGTGGTAAAAGTCGATAGAGAGAAATCACAAATATATTACTCAAATAACTTCCTATAAAAACTTGAAAATTTAGAATTTTTAATGTTTTTAGAATTTATTATATAAAAAAATTAATATTACATTATCTTCTTATTTTCCTAATTTAAAGTACATACTTTTTAGTGTTTAATTGCATATCTTATATACCTATAATAAGTACATATTATAAGTACCTTCTTTTTTAATTACATAGACTCATAGACATCATCTAGCAAAAGGCAATAATCCTTTCTTAAATCACCCAAACAATTTTCTTTAAAACTGTTTTAATCCATCACACGAATTCACGATCAAAGAGACGAGGTAACAAAAGTACAAAACAGCACACGAGACGTACTTGCTGTGTGTGGAATGCGGGTTGCCGCATTGGGAGAGGGAGGGTTACTAAAAGCGACCGGGCGAGTGACTGGTTTGGCACCCTTGGCGGCACTAGCGCTGGGGAGTTAGTCATTGTGGAATATCGCTCCCCGGAGGGGGACCTTCTTCCTAGTCTAGGTGAGGGGTTACTCCTTATCGCGGTGTAACATCTCTCCATGTATGTTGGCAATTTCTACCCGCCACTTTTTACGTTATAAAGTGCCAAAATTTTTTACAGTGAAATGAAGATCTTTTTTTATTTCAGATTTTTTATATATTTTATGAATTTTTAAAATGTCTATGGACTTCCCGTTCACCTTATACATCAGTTTCACTGTTTCAGAGTCAGGGACGGACCTGAACGGCGGCGGCCAGATCCGGCTGGAGGACCTGAACGCCCTCGGCATCCTGGCGCTCTCGTCCGACTGGAGCGGCGAAGACCGCGGAGAGGACGTGGTCCAGCTCGCCTTCGACGGGGCCTTTGCCGAAGACGCTGCCGCGGCCTACGCCGGGGGCGGCGGCTTCCTCTTTCCCGGCGGCTGTGCGGCGGACCCACCCGCCGAGCCCTCGGCTGAAGAGAAGGCGACGACGGGCTGAGGCCGCGGAAACTGTGCTAGCGGCTGCGAATCGGTGGGGGAAAGTTCCCGAGAGATTATTTTGAATATGATGAACTTTTTCTATCGGGAATGCCCCATTGTCGTAATATGATTAATTACTGATGATTTTCTTGAAGTGGTTTGACTCTACTGTCGTGAAAAAGACCCTACACCCAGGCAGTCAGTTTTAGCCGAGTCTGCTCAGATTGGTTGAAATTTCTCTTTGAAAATATAAGTTTTTTTAAACAAAACAATAACCGGGAATAGAACCCTGGAACTGCCGATTGGGTTAACTTCTGACGCAGGTGCAGTGTTGCTGATTGCGAAAACTGATAGCCTGAAAGTATAGAGTAGTGATATCCACAATCATGACACAGATTGCAGTGTTGCGGATTGCGAAAACTGACAGCCTGAAAGTATAGAGTAGTGATATCCACAATCATGACACAGATTGCAGTGTTGCGGATTGCGAAAACTGACAGCCTGAAAGTATAGAGTAGTGATATCCACAATCATGACACAGATTGCAGTGTTGCGGATTGCGAAAACTGACAGCCTGAAAGTATAGAGTAGTGATATCCACAATCATGACACAGATTGCAGTGTTGCGGATTGCGAAAACTGACAGCCTGGAAGTATAGATTAGTGATATCCACTATCATGACACAGATTGCAGTGTTGCGGATTGCGAAAACTGACAGCCTGAAAGTATAGATTATACTCTGTTCATTTTGAACTGGCGCTTGAAAATATTTCCTTCCCCCACCATCCTCGTCAAAGTGACGACGGAGGCTTACTATTGGCTGCGCGAAGAGCGTAACTATGGTTACGCTTCTAACGTGGGGGAAAGTACTATTTCTCAAGCGCCAATTCTAAATGAATAGATTATAGTGATATCCACAATCATGACACAGATTGTTCAATGAAATCTATAAAAGTTGATATACAACATTACAGAAGGAAAACATTTTAATTTTTCGATTAATATCAGCGTTGCAGGAGGATAGAATTCAAGAGTTGTCTTAAGGATATATAATTAATGTTTTCATTGAGAATTTCCTTGAGGAGACACAGTTGTGCAAATTCTAGAAAGATATAAACAATCATGACAGATTGTTCATCGAAAGCATGGCCATGGGGTAAAAGTGAATACAACAGAACATTTAATATCAATATCGATATTATAGTACGGTAGGAGCATAGAAAAGAATTCCAAGAGTTGCCCTAAAAACATAAATAATTACTGTTTTATCAATAATTTTCTAGAAGAGTGCAGTTATACTGGCCAAGTTCCAAAAAGATTTGCTCACAGTCATAACAGATTCTTCAACGGGTGGCTGGACTGAAAGTCGATATTACAACAGGAGGAAAAAGTTTTTCGATTAGTTTTTCAATTCGATTTTTTTCAATGTAGTAAGTACTATAGTCTTTTCATTTAGAATTGGCGCCTGAAACAGGATCAAAAACGCTCAATAATGCTTAATAACGCTCATCACGCAACTTCAGTGACCGATGATTTTTTACAGTATTTTAACTACTTCTGTTTAGGCTGCCTTGTCATTGCACAAGAAACATTTTTCGAGTATAATTACAATAGTAACTGCTTCTAATACATTACGTCTCAGGCGACAATTCTAAATGAACAGAGTATAGGGTAGGAAGAAAGATTTCGAGTTAGGAGTCTATGCATTGCAAAGACTAGATAAGAGAACCCGACTATTAATTATGTTATTAAAGCTTTGTGGCTTAATTTTTACAGCGCTTACTATAGATTGATAGAACTTCTATCGATAGAAAGGAGAGAAAAATGGAGTAAAGGAAAGATAATGAGAATAGCAAATAAAAGGCAGAAAACTAGATGAGAGAGCTCCCTTTCAAATGAAAGAGAAGGAATGAGAAAATGATTGAAGGAAATGCAGAAACAACTATGACCAAAAAACTGATATTACATAGATGTTAACTATGATATTGTTTTACAGAGTACAGGTTGATATTGAATGATTCTATGAATCATTGGTAAATAAATATTTGAATTGCAAGTTCAATTTTACTGTTTCTTTACACACTAAATGGTGATTCCAAACTAATGAGAAAAATTTTAATTCAAACCTTAATCTCCTCTCTTCCCCAAGGGCATATACAGTACATGCTTGTTAAAAACATCATTGAAATTTTGATTAATACTGCTTACCATCTAGTTATGCTAGTAAATACTGGTTGATTTATATTGAGTGCACTTCAAAATGAAAAAGACTGAACTAATTTAACATCAAAACGTAAAACAACTTACTTTTATAAAACTTTAATCAGTCATTCAAAAGAAAAGTAGCAGAAAACAACAAATTTTACTATATAAAAAATCGGATTCCAACAAATGTAGAACAAATAACACCGCAAAGAATAATAAATAAATCAAGAACTTTCAACTAAATAGCTATGTATAAATCTTTAAAATAAATTTTTGATAGTAACAAGTTACTATTTATCACAACAAATAAATAGAAAATAATTTCAACAATTTTAGATTTCATATCACACAGACACAATTATAAGCTTGAGTACAGCATAAATTTTAATAGTAACACACATACCTTTACTTACTTTTAAATATATGTATCTGATAAACTATTTTTACGTTCTCTTAATTATACAAAGGCTTAACAATTATACTCATCAACATGCTCTGCTCAGGGCATGTTAATATTCAAAATATGGCAAGCATTTTTATTCTAACAGGTTTTTCTTGATATTAACGTCAATTTTGAGATTTGTCAAGCACTGCCTTAACACTTAGTAGCAATACATTCAATTATCACACTAATACTATCCTGTAAAGTGATTAATTTTAAAACATCCACTACTTAAAGTTAAAGATTATAACATCTATTTAATCACCAGTTTAAAAAAGGGAAGATAAAAAAAATTTTTTTTGGTAATTAAAAAAATCTTCAAGCTTTGCTCTATGCATCAATGGAGACAGGGAAAAAAAACTACAGCTCTGTAGACATATTTATAGCTCCTTAAATTTGGCAAAATTGTGCCAAAGGTGCAAGTTTTTAAAATTTAATTTGAAATTTAAGTTAATATGTCGTTAATTCCTTATTCTTTGTCTTTGTGTGGTAAACCAAGCCAAAATATAATGTTTTTAACTTAAAAGGATTTTTCCATTTTTTTATCTAAGTAAATGTTTGACACCCCCTTGATATTCCTTTAAACTGCCTTAAAGACTCAGCTTCTTATTACTTTACATTTGTCTTAGCATTTCTATTCCTCACTTTCGTGCTGTGTGGATTGAACAGAAATATAATTTAAATGTCAATTTAAGTAGTTTTAAGATATTTTTAATAGCTGAAATTTTCTTAAGACTGAAAAAGGGAAGAAGGCTATCAATTTTACAATATTTTTGAATATACACTTATTTTTTATTTCATTGATTAATCTGAATTCTAAATAGGGTCCTGAATTTCTAGTAAAATTTTGGTGGTTATACATACAATAAAAATTTCATTACTTTAACTTTAGGTACAGTATTTGTCTCTCAATTTTCACAAAACTTGGTTTTTAGACTAAATTCCTTTTTTTAAACTGGTGATTCAATTTCAAATAAAATCTACTGTTCTTCAATATATTTATCAGTTGCATTGCATCAACAATCTATCTATATATTACTAAAAACGTTTGTGGCTATGTATGTATGTATGTGACGCAACTCCTCCCAAGCCACGCCGCAGGCGTGGCCAAAATTCGGTATATAGACGTATCTCGAGGCGAGAACGATCACTGTCAAGTTTTCCAAGTTCGAAAATCAAATAATTACGAGTAATTAGCGAATTTATAGCCGAAAACGCTTATTTCTCCATTTCTCTACCAGAGTAGATCTGCTCGACTCACTATTGTTAACGAGATTAAAACCTTCAAAAGTTGAATATTTTAACATGAAAAACTCGATAATTGTCCATTTAAAAACTATATCAGTTGTAAAAACACCAAAATAAATTCAAATAATTAATTTTGAAACGTTAGTTTCCCCTATTTTAGGATATATTCCTTTAAAATTTAAATATTTATGGAAAAGTGTAAAATTTTTTTTCATGGAAAACGACTTCAAAATAAAACATTGTTTCAAATGAAGCGGTTCACTAGACTTTTAAATTTACTAGATCTTTTATTATTGTTTCAAATTTGTTATTTTTGTTCACTAAACTCATTAATTTACTAGGAAACATTGCCGAGAATACCGGGAAAAGAAAAATTACCGTGAACATCGGGATAGGAAAAAAGTACCTGGATTACCGGGACATAAAAATTATCTCGATCATCGGGAAAGGAAAATTAACGGGAACATCGGGATAGGAAAATTATTGGGAACATCAAACATCGGGATAGGAAAATTATCGGGAACATCGGAATAGGAAAATTATCGGGAACATCGGGATATTAAAAATTACCGGGAAGACCGTTATATGAAAAATTACCGGGATCACAGGATAGGAAAAAGGCGTCTGGGATACCGGGATGATTGGTATTGCTGATTTAAAAATTATAAATATATTTTGAGAAAATTTAATTTAAAAAAAATTATACACTCCACCCGTGCAAGGCCGGGTATATCAGCTAGTATATTACTAAAAACGTTTGTGGCTATGTATGTATGTATGTGGGTGGAGGACACATCTCCTCCTAAACCACGCCGAAGGCGTGGTCAAAACTCGGTACATAGACGTATCTCGAGGTGTCGATTGTCACTGTCAAGTTTTCCAAGCTCGAAAATCGAATAATTACGAGTAATTAGCGAATTTATAGCCGAAAACGCTTATTTCTCCATTTCTCTACCAGAGTAGATCTGCTGGACTCACTATTGTTCACGAGATTAAAACCTCCAAAAATAAATATTTTAATAGGAAAATCTCTAAAATTGTCCATTTAAAAGCTTTATCAGCTATAAAAACATCAAAATTAATTCAAATAATTTATTTTCAAACGTTATTTTCTTTTATTTTAAGATTTTTTCCCTTTAAAATTTAAATATTTATGGAAAAGTGTACATTTTCTTCATGGAAAACGAATTAAAAATAAAACATTGTTTCAAATGAAGCCGTTCACTAGACTTTTCAATTTACTAGATCTTTTATTATTGTTTCAAATTTGTTATTTTTGTTCACTAGACTCATTAATTTACTAGGAAACATTGCCGAGAACACTGGGAAAAGAAAAATTACCGGGAACATCGTGATAGGAAAAAAGTACAGGGATTATCGGGATATAAAAATTACCCCGATCATCGGGATAGGAAAATTATCGGGAACATCGGGATAGAAAAATCATCGGGAACATCGGGATAGGAAAATTATCGGGAACATCGGGATAGGAAAGTTACAGAGAGCATCGGTATATGAAGAATTACCGGGAACACCGGGATAAAAAAAATTACAGGGAACACCGGGATAGGAAAAGGCGTCTGGGATACCGGGGTGATTGGTAGTTGCTGATTTAAAAATTATAAATATATTTTGAGAAAATTTAACTTAAAAAAAAATATACACTCCACCCGTGCAAGGCCGGGCATATCCGCTAGTTGAATATAATATTATCAGTTTAACATTTCATTGGTTTTTTTTACTCAACATCAACGTTTCATTTGAAATAAGTTAATAAAGCAAGAACGTAAAATCTGTGGAAGTAAAATCTGTGTGATGCTTTCTATTCTCAAATTGAGGAAATCAATAAAGGTAATCAAAAAGGAAAAACTGACAACTACTGCAATGATCATATTAACCCAGAAAAATCAACATTTTTCTGAATTACATCGAAAAATATTTTAACTTTTATGAAAAAAGGTATTCTAATTGTTAAAATTCTGAAAAGCAGGAAAATATTCTAACAAAACGATAAAACTGGACATTATGAGGGGTTTCGCGACAATGATTTCTTCCACAAGAATTATAACATCGAGTTGATAAAAGAACATAAATATACAGAACTAAAAGCAGATTTGGTTTAAAACTTTCAAGGTATAAAAACTAAATAAACTAAATTTGAAAATTCTAACAGTGAAAAAATGAGAAATTTTGGTAAAACACATATATATATCTACCAGAAAATGCATTTGAAGTAAAATACGTAACTATAATACACCATTTAACCC
Organism: Tetragnatha versicolor; assembly: GCA_024610705.1. Lineage (NCBI taxonomy): Eukaryota > Metazoa > Arthropoda > Arachnida > Araneae > Tetragnathidae > Tetragnatha > Tetragnatha versicolor. The sequence goes on from JANDEH010000013.1 coordinate 3,044,266, forward strand.
CTTCCAGCCCTGACCGCCCCAATTCTACCATAGGTTTCAATGTAAATGGGGGCGTTCAGGACTGAAAGGGTTAAAGTAAGTCACATTATCTATCACAGATATAATAATAAAATACTTGTAGTCAAAACTCTGTTATAGTGAACTTCAAGTTGCTTTTGAATAGGATGTATATTTGCATTGATATAGTGATGGATGGTTAATTGATTTAAAGCATTTTCACAAAAATATCCTGGACTATCTCAATTTTTCAGGAATATATGAGGAAAAACGGTTTACAAGAGAAAAATGTCCATTGAAATTGAAAACCTAAGTGCACATGGACATCAATTGCTGCTGAGAAATAAATCACCCTACAGGAATATTTAGTTCATGTAATGAACTTCAATTTCCTATGCAGGATTTTATTATTATTGCTTGAATTTAAATTACATCCACAAAACCATTATAAAAGGGAGAGTCGATAAATTTGCAGAATGGTCGCCTACATTCATGCAGGTGTTAGTAGGAGTGGAAATATCTTTTATGGAGGTTTGCAGCAGTAATAAATATAACATCATACAGCTACCTGGAATTCCCTTTCATTACTGTCAGTGTTAGCTGCAGCGAATTTTGATATAGAGAATTTTACATTCATTGGATATTAAAATGTCATCTTTAGAGCAGCATTAAAAAATTATATTCTGCCCTTTTTAGAGAAATCCCTTTCTGTCTTACAAAACTGGGTGAAAAAGTCTTTTAAAACCATCCATCAGTTCACCATAGCAAGGTTCAACTGTACATGAAATTCAGATAATTTTCACAAATTCTTTTAAATAATAAATACTGAGTAGGATTGAAAAATATATTTAAAATAAATACTTATAAAAAGTACCAGCATCAAACTATAATACAAATAATTCACTTCATAATATAACCCATCATAAAACTTGAAACTTTGCAGCATCTACCATAAAATATGCTTTCAACACAACCATAATTTTAATCTCATTAAATTTAACGATAGAAACATATTTATATATATAACTACAATTTCTGCTAAAATCCATACCTTTAATAGGATATTTTCAACTTTAAAAGCTTGTAATGCCTTGAGTATTTATCAGAATACATATTTCGGATGAAATGCAGTAAAACATCGTCAGGGCTCACACTCACTTTAAAATATTTGTATCAATTTTTGTATCAGATAAAACCAAGTTTTGTATCACAAAAAATGTCTTTTGTATCAGGTAAAACTAAGTTTTGTATCACAAAAAATGTCTTTTGTATCAGGTAAAACCAAGTTTTGTATCACAAAAGATGTCTTTTGTATCAGGTAAAACCAAGTTTTGTATCACAAAAATTACCTTTTGTAGCAGGTAAAACCAAATTTTGTAGCACCAAAAATGCCTTTTGTAGCAGGTAAAACCAAGTTTTGTAGCATAAAAAATGTCTTTTGTAGCAATTCGATTGCAGGGAAGCTTTTGTAATTTACCCTTCATTACATTTTAAACTTGCATCAGTAAAACTTTTTGTACGACATGAAAACCATTATTTTTATTACGACATATAATGTTCGTATAGATTTAATTCATAAATAACTTAACTCTCTATTAAATAACTTAAACCTCTATTAATTTATCAGCTCTTATCCAATTTTTACACCTTATCAATTTTTATTTACTTGAGGTTATTAGGTCTAGTGATAATTCACCTCCTAAGTAATTAGTTCTGCCCATAGTAAACACTGGCACATATAGAAATTTATTTCGGGAGGGGCCCAAAATTGTTTCCCAGCCCCTCTCATGTATATTTAATTTTTTTCAGTATATTCTTAGGCAAAATTTGCAACTTCAAGAACTTAATATTAAAAAGTTATGATGTATTAAGTTGCAACTACAAAAGGGGGGTCTGGGGGGTCCTCCCCCAGAAATTTTTTGGAAATTAGACTCTAAAAACCAGGTTTTTAACTAGTTTTGGTACCCCTAGTTAGAATTTTGGATATAAATTTTCAGGTAAAATTTGATGAATTTAATGAAAAAGTTATAAATAATATAGTTTTAAGTACAGAAGGGGATATATGGGGGTCATCCCCCAGAAAAATTTTGGAGATTAGATCCTAAAAAAACAGGATTTCAACTTGGTTTTGATACACTTTCCGAATTTCAGACATACATTCTCAGGTAGGATTTTGAACTTATTCTAAAAAAGTTTTGAATAATAAAATTCCAAGCACTCTAAATAAAGTTGTTTTTTCTACAATGTAAATACAATAGTGAAAGGAAGCCAACTTCAATTAGGCGCCGGTAGGAAGCAATCGCGGATAAAACGGAACTTTCATGAAAAATCGCTATTTTTTGGCTTTTCAAGATCGTGATTCTAACCATCGGACATAATGGCTTTGACCACGTTAAAGTAGTTTTTCCTGCATTCTAATACTGACCCGAGATGAAGCCGACTTCAACTTGGCGTCCGCGGCCGTCGAAAGTAGTCGCGGAAGGAACGGAATATACGCGGCGCACAAAACGAAACTTTCGCGAAAAATCGCGGCTTTTTCCGCGATTTATCCGTTTCCAAACGCCTAGAAAAGGCAGACAAGACTTTAATTTGGCACAACAAGATTTGTTTACGTTTTCCCGGAGGAAAAATGTAAAAAAACGTAAATTCCGTAAAAATTTCGGGTCGATCCCGTGAATTTTACGGACAATCCGTAACATTTGGCAGCTATGTGAAAAGAAACCATCTTCAACTACGTGCTGGAAAAACGGTACTTGCACGAAAAATCGCTATTTTTCGACTTTTCTGCAGATAAGCGATCCAAAACACCGAACTACGGCTTCTAACCACTATAAAGTTGTTTTTTCCACATCGCAAGAAGCCAACTTCAACTTGGCGCCCGCCGGCCGTCAGGCGCGGATCTACGGGGGGGGCGATTGGGGCGATCGCCCCCCCCAACGAAGTCACCTCACTCATAAAGCTCTCTCCCACCCTCATTCAAAATTCACTTTCCCAGTGAGAAATCGAGAGAAATTTTGGGAGCGGGTATTTTTGCGAGTCACAACTCGTTAACTGATGGATGCTGACTGAATAACTGGCATGCTGAAAATTAGAGCCTAGAGGAGTAAGCGAACAGCCGCGAACGCTCTCTTCAGCGTGCTCGGCTGAGTTCGCGAGCATTCGCGGCGATAGCGTCCAAGTTAAATTTCAGGAGGGGGCAGGGCCTCTTCACCCACCACTTCATACGCCCCTGAATTACTCCAAGTCTCTGAGGTGAGGGTCTGGAAATTTCAAGGAAAAAGTTATGCATTGAAGTCAAAATTTCGAGGGGGCTGGGGACTCTCCATAGAAAAATTTTTGAAATTGGCCTCTTAAAAAACTAGCGTTTCATCGAATTTTGAAACTCTTTGGGGATTTCTAAAAGTAAATTGAAGAATTCCTCAAGGTAACTCGCGGACCCCCAGGGGTCCACGGACCACAGTTTTAGACCGCTGAATTAGAGGATAAAAGTAAATTTTCAATTTTGCTGCAACTTTTCCGTTTCCCCCTTACCTTCCGATGTGTCATCAAATTTTCCGAATATTTATACTAAAATACTGAACATTAAAGAAAAAGAACGAGTACAGTAGGGTGTATCGAAAAAAACTTTTTGCGTTAGTGAGGAAAATTTGTCTAAGGTGGCAGAGAGTACTGTGATTTTTTCAGAAATTTCGGATAATATTTTGAAGTGTCACATTGAGGTTCCCCACGTTAATCGTATGGAGCGCGCAAGCCAAAAAGGCCGAAAATTGGTTTTTCGCCCCTCATTTGTACCCTAATCACCCGACGAATGTCTTCCCTCGAGTTATGGACTCTATATGATGAATGCCACCCGACAAAACTTGAATAATAGCCTAAATCTCTATATTACGTTTTTTTGTATGCTCAAATTTCGTCGAAAATCGCGTATTTCCTCGTTCAAATTAGAGCCCACAATCAACATAATATAGAGATTTAGGCAATTACTCAAGTTTTGTCGGGTAGCATAATTCATATAGAGTCGATTACTCGAGGGAAGACATTCGTCGTGTGATTAAGGTAGAAATGAGGGCGAAAAACCAAATTTCGGCCTTTTTAGCTTGCGCGCTCCATAGGATTAACGTGGGGAACCTTCAGGGTCAATGTGGCACTTCAAGATATTATCCGAAATTTCTGAAAAAAATCACAGGAACTCTCTGCCAACATAGACAACTTTTACGCACTAACGCTTCATCAAAATCGAAAAAAGTTTTTTTCGATGTACCCTAGAATACAGCATATCTTCTACTTTACCATGTGTTTTTTAAAGGAGCTAGTTTCTTTTCTTGCTTACTAAACTTTTAATATTTTTTTCATCAATTTTTAAATAGTTTTTTTCCTTAAAAATTCTACGACTTGCAAAAACCGGCCCTCATTGTATGTAACCAAAAGGCTCCAAAATTAGATTAAACACTACTTTTGAAAGGCAATTTTCAAAAAATTTTCTGGGGGAGGACCCCCAGACCCCCCCATTTTTACTTTAGGACTCACTTTGTGTAAAAAATTTGACAGATATTGTACAGGGATTTAAGTTCTACATGCTCATGAAATAGGATCGCCCCCCCCAAACCGAGTCTCTGGATCCGCCACTGCCGGCCGTCCAAGAAAAAATATCCCTAAGAATAGAGCATAATTGGGAAAAACTTGCGTTTTATGATAGATTTCCGATTTTCCGTAGCTTTTTCGATGTTATCCGTAGTCCGTAGTTTAACGACGGCATCCGTAGAAACTACGGAGAATCCGTAGTAGTAGTCTCTGAAAATGGCGCAGTTTTGGCGCAGGAGCTGGTAAAACAGGCAATTTGTATCAGTATGTATCAAAATTTGGTTTTGGCGCAGTTTGGCGCAAATGGCGCAGGCGTGTGAGCCCTGCACTTACAACCATAAATTAAGTATTTTGTTGAAAACAGATTTAAGTATGAGTACAAGAAATATGTAGCACAAATACTAAAAAGTATATTTAAAACTTTAACATTTTTTTCTAGGTTAAATAAATTACTTCCTATACGAACACTTTTCTATATATACTTTTTTTACTATAAAGGCAAATTCACAATTCTTAGCCCACAGAATTTCATCATAGATACAAAATTTAACCCAAAAGCGTGTGCTGCATGCCATGTATGTATAACAATTGTGTGTATCATAAGATAGCAGTACAAATCATTTCATACAAAAACATTCGTAAGATATGATTTTTTTAATTTCCATTGGACACATGTTATTTCTTTTTCATATATACCCTATTAATTTAACTAACAACAACAATTTACAAGTACAGTAGAACTCGGATTATCCAAACTTCGACAGTCCGAATCTCTAAACCGCTTTCAGAATTCAAACCCTACACTTTTCAACTTAAAATTTGTCTTCGTGTCAATGCGTGAAAAACGAAGAGGGAAGTTCTTTAAGAAAATTAATGAAGGCAGCAACAAAGATTTAGAAGATGCCGTTTTCAAGTGTTTTTGCAGCTATGTTTCAAGTTCTATGGAAAACCCTATTTCGGGTTCGAATCTTTGTGTAAAAGCTAAGATCTTAGCTCAGATGCTTGGTTGTCCATACTTAAGAGCAAATAACGGCTGGTTAAGAACCCTACTATACTCTTTTTGGAGGAAAATCCATTTATCCGAATTTTTGATTATCCGAATGGTGTCTAGTTCCAATTGATTCGGATAATTGGAGTTATACTGTACTTGTATTGAATTTATTTTCAACAAATGATTTTTTTAAAATTAACTATTGAAAATACAAAATCTCCAAGTATTTTCAAAGGTATTCTTGTATTCAAGAATATCTTCGATATCACTTTAAAACAAATTTCTATCACTTGGTTTTCCAGAGAAACAATTCAAAAATTTTAAGACATTAGTGCTTATACATATGACTAATAATAGAATATTGGAATTCAGTAATGGACTTTTAGACATTTTTTAACAGTAACAGCATAAATAAGTACTTTTATAAAATAAAACTCCAATAACATAAACAACCATAACATCACATCATAAAATTTAAAATTGGAGACTAGAGGGATAAAAATTGTGTAAATTTCATTTTTTAAACAAGAGGCTAAAAAAGCCCAAAATTATTCAAAATTTAACTAATAGCTACAACAAAGTTATAGCATTTACTTATTTTTCATGAAAAGCAATAAACAATTATTCCAGACTAGACAATAAAAAAACCAACATATTGATAATCTAAATACTAAAAAAATATTAGAGTTGATTTTTGCATTTTGTCAATGACTAAGGACAGGAAAATCAAATTTTTCTACATACAAATTTAGATTCTCTAAAATTAAGGGTGCATTCATCAACATGGGTCCTCAAAACTAATTTAATTATGAAAAAAATTAGTCAATATAAGTCATGTAGCTAGTAATTAAATAAAAAAATATTTTTTAAACTGACTCCACTATTAGGCACAAAATATTAAATAATTTTATAGGCAGCAACCAAATCCAAATTTGGAGCAACCTATTCTAATGATGAGTGATATTATGGACAAAAATATTTCCTTCATTTTAAAGGAGAATAGTTATAATGATTGATTAATAGGCCATTCTAGAAACTACATATGGTCCATTATTTTATTACATTCACAAATGAAATAAATAAAAGTGTAGATTTAGAGATCCTAGTATAATTTAAAATGAAACTAATGACAAGAACCATTTTTTATGTATTCACACAAAAGGATAAACTTGTTTGAATGGAAAGTGAATCCAAGTGAAGCAATACAGAATTCACTTAGATTTAATCAATGGTTGAATTAAGACGAATTTTTGAAATAATAGTTCTGTATAGTTTTTTGTATAATATTATTCCGAACCTCAAACATGAAGACCTTTTTTTTGGTTCACAGAGACATAGAGTAGGTTGAGTATTTATTGCACATCTCTTAATTCCCAAAACTAGAACAATAAAAGATAAAAATGAAAATATGGTGTTACTGTGCATGTTTCTTTAGAGGACAGTCCAAAATAATTATCACATACAACAATTGCTTAACTATCACATTTATCATTTCCTACCACATTTTAACAAGTATAAGGGTCTTTTTTCAATGAAAAACCCAAAGGATTTTTCATTAGTGTTACAAAATAAAAAAAAATGTAATTTATAGAAAAATTCAACATCAACTTGTAGCTCTTGATTGCCCGTAGATTTTATTTTTAATAAAAAGATAGAAATTATGTTTGAGACAGTTTACACATACTGCTTCATATGAATAAGATAACATTCCAATAAGTTTAAACAATAAAATTTTAAAATCATTAAGAATTTTTCATTGTTGTTAGCCCTTAAAAATTAGATTCCCCATACTTGTTAAAATGTTCTACTTCTTACATAAAGCCATTGCATGCCAACAATTGTACGCATGGATACTACTACATTCATAAATACTACGTCTCAATGATGAACATGAAGAGTGTCCAACTAAAGACTAAAATCAACGTAATATCGTCCATGGCAACAAAAGTTATAAAAATAATTCTGCACTAAGTAATCTCAAAAAGTAGCCAAAACTTTTCTCTTCTAATGCACAAAAATATCACCTCTGTTAAGTAAATTATGTGCTGAAATGGAAGACATAGTTTGGCTATGTTTAAAAAAATTGCTAGAGTTCAAATCTCATAACAAAATTGCATCCACATAGATGAAGGTACAAAATGAAGATTTCAGCTAAATTCCACTTTAAAGATACTTAAGTACATTCTGCCATCTGCATTACCTAAAATGTAAAAAGTTCGTATTTTCATGTCATACTTTTTGCTTTTTCATTTGTGCTTTCAAGTGCTTTCATTTGTCTGGAGGGCCCTTCCCTTAAAATTTTATCAGTTGACTTTTAAAAGGAGTGTTGTGACTAATTTTTGGACATTAGATACCTGATGAAGGCAGTGGTGTAGTCAGAAAATTTTTTTGGAGGGGTATATTGATATTTCGGGAGGGGATATGGGTAATTTCAGTGGTTTTCTATGGTCAAAAAAGAAATATTTCTAAGTTTCGGGGGGGGGGATATATCCCCAAATCCCAACCTCTGGCTACACCCCTGGCTGAAGGTCTACTCTAGTGATCCATGTTTCCAAAGTATTTCTTTTTGAAAAATAATTAGCTAAAACTAAAGGAAAAGCAATTACCGGAGCTGCCAGTCCCTGCACCCCCTTGGCTATGCTCTTGCTGTTAAGAATATATTATAAAAGAAATACCTATATTCTAAATACAAGCTATGGATTAGGTATCTGTAGGGTAGGTATCTTAGATATGTTTCATTCTAGTATATTAGTATTTACTTTTTAAAATTTAACCATTAAGGCATTAAATCAGACTGTTAAGACTTTTTCAAGTATTTTTCCCAAGTAAAACTAATAAAGTTGTTTGATGTATTCAGTAAAAGTGAAAAAAATGTGGTAGCATTTCAGGTGAGCATTTTTAAAAGAACTTATCTGCTATAAAGTGAAATATGTGCTTAAAAGTCCTTAAGAGTCTGTGCTAAAAAGTATTTTGGATCAGACACATAGCAAAATCTTAATAAAATAGCTAATCTGTTTTACTACTTACTTCTGTAAAGGGACTTTTCTTGTAGAACCATCTAGTAACAACAGGACTTAGTAGTACAGGATTAACATACTCTCCTTTTCCTAGAAAATTAGATAGACAAAATCAGAAACTTCCATTTCATAAATTCTTCAGAGCTGAAATGGCACAGCAATAAATTTAGTTTCATGAACTTGTTTATTTTTCTGTAAAACACAATTTTTAACAATTAATAAGAAGTCTATTAAAAAGCTTATTCTAGTTGTTAGCCAATAAATTACAATGAAAAAAATCTTTATACTAAGTAACAGGAAAAGCTTACCTAACAGAAGACTTGTACAGTAGCCAACCAAAACACAAGAACACCAGCCTAAACCAGCATACCACATGTAAGATAATTTCAACAGAGGAAAAATGTACCTGAAAAGAATTCATTACTTGACTGAAGACAGTTTTTGAAATCTCATGATGCAAAAAAGGAATCACTTTGACAAAAACAAACTTACTCTTCATCTTCTATATCACCTAGTGCTAAAGTTTCATTTAGATTTAATGGAATGGTCTGACTGGAATTGGCCGAAAAATTGGTAAAATTGATATGAGATTCAAAGATGACAGAACTGTTGACAGGACATGCATCTGTTGTACGATGATAGCTTGGAATTTTTCTGCTCTTCATCATGGCTCCAAATCCTATCCACAAGCACAAGAGTAGACTGAATAAGAAGCCTGTAATTGATCCCTGAAACAAACAAATATAGTGAAATGATACTCCATAATAGTTTGGAAATAAACAATAAATATTAAATCAGATATGCACAACAAATGGCCTGCCAACCCTATTTTGTGGCCCTCCATCTCTTGAATCTGTTTTGAAACTAAAAATTTAGTCAAATTATTAAAGAGGTAATTTCATTAAAAAGATTAAATGTGTTTTAAGTTCTTAATTTTGAAGAATTTGACAGAGGATAATTGTTTATTTCACTGATTTACAAATGAAGAGGTCATAAGTCAACTCAGTCTTTTATTTCAAACTGAATTAATCCCAGTGCATTAAATGAGCACTGAGTTCACTTGGGGAATCAATCCATGATCCAGCATTGCACTTTGCCTGGACACTAATTAATTAGTAGCCCACACCAAAAGGCTATACTCTGTTCCACCCTAAGTTGACATTGTTGGGAAAGGCAGAGGTTGTACCAATCCGCCCGAAAAAATAGTACTAGCTTGCATTGCAATTTAAAATAAAGAATATACAGACAAATTTGTAAAAATGTGTCATACATTATAGTTTATTGGGATTTTTATCATATAAATTAATTTAATCATGTGTTAAAAGTCTCTAAATTTAAGCGAATGAATATAGTTCATAGGGTAGAGCCGGGTAGAACGGCGTTGGACGGGCAGCCTAATCCGGCTGGGAACCGGTTTCCTGGCTGTAATTCGGTTGCCGTAGCCTTTTCTTCAGTGTCAACTTGGGGTGGAACAGAGTATAATAAAATGGGCACCACTTGTGAAGGCAATTTGGGTTGGCAAAAAATTTCAAACTGAATGTGGCCCCCATATTCCAGTTTTACCTCAAACAAATAACAGTGAGACCCTCAAGATTATTCATTTGGCTTCTCAGTCTAAATGACTCGAAACAATTTAAATTCCTGCAACCCATTTTAGAGAAATCCCGAGCTCAATTAACCTTCCTACCCTCTTGAAAAAATAGTCACATATTCCCCTCGTGGGGTCTCTGAGGACCCCATGCGTAAAACATGCCTATGACTCTAATAAAGGTTAAAAATTCCTTAAATGGAGAAGAATTGTCATTTTTTATTTCTAGAAAGATGCTTCAGAATAATTTATCCAATTTTTTTGGTATTTTTCTCATTTTTTTCGTCTTATTACGGCTTAATTGGGTTTCTTTTGATACACGTTTTTTATAACATCTGGACCTTCAAACAAGAATTAATTTACAGAAATGAACTACATTGAAGTTGTTTTACTTAAAATATTTATAATCACACTGTTTAAAGCATACTAGTTGATATACCCGGTCTTGCACGGGTAGAATTTAGTAGTTTATTTTAAACGATTTATGAAGCTGCATAGATTCTCTATTCTGCATTATCAGCTACCTGTCACCCCAGATTAATTTATTTAGTATTATGAAACATGTAAAGTTTGGATTCTTCTTTTTAAAATTGAAATAATACAAAAAAAAATGATAGGTTCAGATTTCTTAGTGAAATCAGTATCTCGCTTGATGCTTATGTAAGTTTTAACATAAAATTGGTTTTTTTCTTGATAATTCTTCGAAATCACATTCTGGACTTCCGTAAACACTCATAAATATTTGAAAGCATTCTTATTTTTCAAAGAAGACTGAATATAAAAACCTATTTACAATCAACCATGAATTTATATTGTTTTTGTAAAGAATGTGTTCAACAGGAAGTAATGGCGACAGTTGTCTGAGTTTTTTTTGCTGCAACTGTTAGATACTCAAAAGATTTCTATAAATAGCATATTTTTCTTAGAATGTGAATAAAAATTTAAGAAATAGCGAGTGATTCAATGTATTTAGCCGCAATCTTCTTTTTGTAAAAAAATGACAATTTCTACGAAAATATCTTTCTAATATTTCTCCAAACGTTCTAAACAAACATGCAAACCTTTTTTTATCTATAATACAACAAAAAATAAAATACTAAACTTTATTTGATACTGTTTTACCGCCATTCATGGCTGGGGTCTCAGAAGACCCCAGAGGGGGAATATGTGACTATTTCTCCCAAGACACTTAAAAATGGAATAATAACTCCAAAGTTTTTACCCATTGTAAAACTTTGCGTAATTAAGGAATAGTAGCATCGGAAATTGTCAAAACAAAAATGCATGGGAGATATCAAGCGTCAAAGTGCGTCTGGGGTCGAAAAAGACCACAAAGGGGTAGGAAGGTTAATGAAATGTGAACAAAATAAGCCTACCTTGGTATTGGCCCTTTGACACAGCATCCCGAGTGAAAACAATCCGAGCATGGGTCCACCCACAACATTGAAAATGGTCAGGGAAGCTTGCAAAATACCTCCTAATCTTTCCACAATGAAGGTGAGCAGAATACACAGAACACCAAACGAAAGAGCTGAAAATAGGCAAGCACTTCAGTAACTATGTTGATGTAGAGAACCTATTGCTGGCATCACTAGATAGCATTGTCTCTTTGATTTGAGGAATATACAGTATATAACTGCTGGATTTGTTTTCTCCCCTAACTAGATTTTCATGAAAAACCCATGAAAATTGAATTTTTATAAGCTGTTAGAGAAAAAAGCAGGAGTTCCAAATGCTCACAAGACCCAAATGCATTTTTTGTTATTTTACTCTAACACTCTTGCCATTGAGAGAAATTTAAGAAGTGTTCCACTCGCTCTACCCACAGACAATTTAAAAGGTAGAAACAAACTATTTTTGCTCAGTAATGGAATGAGTTTTTACTTTGATAACATGGAAATAAAATCAAAAAGTGAAGCAAAACTAAAGGGTTAATCCGGGTACTGTCACTGATGTTCCCATGGAAACTCTCATTGCCCCCCAAATTTTTGGAATAACTACCCTTAAGAGTATGGTTCTGACCCATTTTGAGACCCTTTAGGGATGAACCTGAAGAGTGTGGCTCATTCCTTAAGTCATATGATTTTCAAGGGAAAAACAGAATAAAAATTTATGTCAAAATTTTGGGAGTGGTTTGAACCCCTAAAACCACCCCTTTAGATACAACCCTGGGTTATCCAATACTTCCCTATCATTAAAGTGAAAATATTTTGTGGGTCAATGAATCAGTTGCTCTACCAGGCTTCTAAGTAGTTCAGATGCCAGAGCAAACTCAGGAAAGTCCCCACCAGTGGACAGTTATTGAAATGGACAAAAAGCAATACCTATGAGCTTGGTATAAAAGGCTATTCTTCTTTCTGAAGTATTTTGGAAGCACACGGGAAGAAGAAAATCTTCAACTGTCACAGCCGCCAAAGAATTGATGCACGAAGAAACAGTACTGAGAGACGCACTGAATACCCCGGCTACAAATAAACCTGGAAGACCTGAGAACTTGCTAAGAGAAATCATCACAAAGTATGGCAGTATCTGAAAAACAACTGAAATCAGCATGGCAAAGTTTAATAAGATAGATAAGTTCTACACCTTTAAAATGATGTATTTCAATAGTTATTTTTAAATGGATACCAGTATAAAAGCAAGAAAATTGACTTGTTACAGATAAGTACTATTGAGATTTTTTTGTTTCACATCAGGAATTTTTCCTTTACGTAATATTAACTACCATATTTGTGTGGCACACTCCAGAATATGAAAAAAACTAATGTTTTGTAGAGTAAAATATCTATCCACAAAATTTTCTTATTGAACGGTCATGGGATATATTCCTAAACAAATTAAAATGCTGTTCCAAAGACACTTAACAAATTCACATTCCATTGTCAAATCTCATCGATAATCCAGCTTTTTTAACTTAATTAACAATGATGAAATTATAAGTTTACTTTACCAGAAACTAAAGGTAAGATAATTTTAAAGCTCTCATGGTGATTTCAAGGGGTACAAAATCTGGATGGATAGCCAAAATTCATTCAAATTATTTTAAACAGCAAAATTTATCTTGATTCAAATCAAGCTGTTGTTTTTCCGTTGTTCTGTCAAATTTGGTGACATGAAAATTACAAGTAGGTTCAGGGGCGTAGCCAGAAAAAAATTTCGAAGGGAGGTATTTTAATTTCGAGGAGGGATATTAAGTAGTTTCGATCCTTTTCTATAGTTAAAAAATGAAAATTTCTTACTTTTGGGGGAATATATCCCAAAGTCCCACCTCTGGCTAAGCCCTCGAGTAGGTTTATTAATTATTATATTTTTTTCTACTGAAAGCAAAGATAATTTTTTAGTTTTTAAATGGGGATATAATTTATTCTGAAATCTTCCACTTGTCTTATTGAAATATATAAAGAAAATTTCTACTTTTTTCGCTTGCAAAATGTTTTCCACTTTTTCACTCAGTTACATTTTTAATTTAATTCAACTGGGTTAATGTTTGAATTCAACTCAATCATAAAAAAAATTTGAATAATAATAATAGGTCACTCCATATAAACATCATAATGTTTAACTAATAAACTATCGCCCACCTGATCTGATCTCTGGACATTAGTTTCTTTAAACCTCAGCAAGGGATCGCAATCTGCCAAATTGGCATACACTACAAGACCAGCAAAGGAAGTGGTAATACTTAGCAAGCTAGTGATTGGCCAGTTCAAAAACAGTGCTCTGAAAATAAATAACAGAATGAGATATTATAGAATTATCATTAAAGTATTTCAACTAACTTTCACCAACCACTGAAAACTTATTTCATAATTCAAATAATGCATTGTCTTTGGAATTTATAAATCTAAGTAATTAAGTTATTTTGAAATACTACTTAAATAAAACTTGTTTTCTGCTCTAGCAAATACAATTGCAAATAATTCATTTTTAAAAAGCAGTGTAAACTAGAAAAAAATTTTTAATTGAAGAAGAATAAAAAAAGTGAAAGAGTAGAGGAAGTACAACTAATTTCAAAAGGATTTCCCTAATGAACTTAACTTAAAGCATACCCTAAGCAACTTTCAAAAGCAAACTATACAACCACAGTAGAACCTTGTTAGAGCAACCTTTATGGGAATCAACAATTTAGTCATTTTAACAAAAGGATGTTATATTGAATCAAATTAGCACAATGATAAAAAAAATTATACTTTCTTACCAGTCATTGCAACGAAGGAATTGGTAAATTGGGGAGTTATTGTAAAAAGGTTCTACTGGCACTAGTTACCAAAGATGATGAAGATAGCAGTGAATGACACTCAGATTTTTTGAGGACTTTGCTAAGTTTAAATCTACTCAACATAATTGAGCAGAAAAAGACACAAAAACAAATACTCACTAACATTTGAGACTCTTTTAAACTCTTAACAGTCAGAAGCCGTTGAACTTGCGCTTGGTTCACAGCATACACAGCCACATATGTAAATATACCTCCAACTGCCAAGCTCCAAACTGTATGACGCACAGTGGGATCAGGATCAATGCTAGAAATAACAAAATCATTGTTAATGTAATGCTGTGCAAATAGGTACAATGAAGGTAAAAAACAACGTTTTTTATCTTGCACATAAATAAAAGTTAAAAACATACTTAATTTTTGGGGATACGTGGATCCTCTTTGTCAGTGAATCATTGGTTACACAAATCAAGTATAGTATTGAACAGTGTATAGAAGCCTATCAAAAAGCTTACACACATAGAAATATGCTATTAAATAATTGAATCTTTGCAAGACTTGATCTGTAACTAACTTGTCAACCTATTCATTGCAGAGCAGATGCAATGATTTCAAGCTAACTTGTGTCCCATTTAATTATTTTTTCAGAAACAGCTAAAGGCAATTTGAGAAAAATCCCGGTATTTGTCAGCCTGCTAACCACTTTTTCACACTAAAATCAGTCTTGTGGACAAAGGAAAAACCATTCTCAGCTTTAAATTTTATAATGAGAATTCTACTTAAATTGTATAAACCTCTTTAGAAATGAATCCTCAGTGAAAAAACGATTGGATGGTGTCCCCAAAATTCCAGTCAATGCAAAAACCGGTCATCGAATTTCGGTCAAAAAAAATTCATAGCTCTACGCATGTTATAAATTTGTTTTTTATTGACCGGAATTTTTGAATATTGGAAAGAAGCAGTATTTTATTCCAGCAAATCGAATTGACGGATTTTAATTTTACAAAGCATGTGTTAAAATAATAAAATAAACCAGTCACAGCAAGTAAAATCCCTTCGATTCAAGTCCAACTAACTTACTTAAAAAACTGGATTCTTTCACCCCTTTCTGCTCTTTCCCAGACTTCAGATATGCCACCGACATCCATACAACCTTTGACAATGACAGCAAACACAGCACAAAACATTAAGAGAGACTGGAAGAGGTCAGTCCACAGCACAGCTTTCATTCCCCCCTGTTGGTGGAAACAATCTCAATTTACCAAATAAATTTGGTGAAACAATTGAAACAAAATTATCAACATAATAGTCAGTATCTACCAGGGCTGTATGAAACAGGGGGGAGGGTCAGGAGTTGAATATTCTGCTACTTACAAAAGCGATCCTTTTTGTGTGTAACCCAAAAAGTCTCAACATGAATAAAAGCAAAACTTTAAAGGGTAAGTTCTATTTCCATGTTTTACTTCTATTAAAATATAAGAAAGGGTTATTATACAGGGTGAATCTGAAATCGTGCAGCAAACTTTGAGTGATGATAGGAATCCTCAAGACAAACAAGTTTTAGTATGGAACAGGAATCTCTAATCTCTATTTTTATTGAACGGGTTTTGATAGACAGACAGATCCGAGTGCACAGATTTAGGAATTAGAGTTTCAGAGAAGGATCTTAAAAAGGATATTCTAAATAATTTGCTAAAAAGTTTAAAAACACTTTATTTCTCTTTCCACCATAAGCTTTTAATTAGATGCACGTACTTAAAAATTAGGGGTTTAGTTTATAATTGCTCTAGGAAGTGTACATTTCTGCAGATTAAGATTAACAGAATTGTTAGCATTTCAGTCGTTTTTTTTAATAAATTGCTTATGAATGCAACTTGTATTTGGTATAAATTTTTCACACTGTAAAGTTGAATAAATTTTTAAATTTTGGTATTTTTTCATAAAAAGTACTGAAAATAAATTGTGGTACTTCTCTAGAAAGACGGCGCAAATCTCGCCAAGCAGATTTTTTGGCGACAGCTTTATTTCTGCTTAAAAAGAGATCTGCTTACCCCATTGTTACAAAAAATAACATAATGTAAATAACAAGTTAAAAGAAAAACTATAAAGTCTGTTTAAAAATCATATTAATAATCTTAAAATATATTTCAACCAAATTTAAAATTTTAAAACTGGTAAGTATAGTTTAAAATATTTTTATTTGAGTGTTTAATTTTTAAATAAAAAGTTTCATGGCATTGTTATTATTTTTTACAAGCAAAGGGTTACAAGCGGTGATATTCCGTTTGGCGCTGGTTGCATCATTATTGGCGACTTTATCGCTTGCGCCGAGATTCTGGAGTAGTAGTATCTAAATTGTTTTATTTCAAAATTTTAAGTGTGTATCTTTCTTTACACAATTGTATTGTTTTAAAATTCAATTAGGATTATTTATTAACATTTAAAAAGTTTAATCACAATGTGGATATTTAAATAACTGTAGTTTAATTATAAGGTTGGAAACTAATATGTGAAAAATTAACATCCTAGAATAAGTTAACTTACAATTGTGCAATAAAATGTGCACACAAATCCGATAGACAGAACAGATGTCCATTTTGAAATTCCAGTAACAGCACTCAGAGTCAGGGCAGGTGTATAAAGAACAATTGACATATACAATATCTGAAAAAAGAATAGATTACTTTAAAATTCAATTTTCAAAATTATTATTTAACATTAATTTTTTTTATAATTTACCATGCAAGCATTTCAAATTTGCAGTTCTACACAAACATTCTTTTCAGCCATAATTTTTCTTGAATTTTTTCATTTAATTTAAATTTTCTGTCAGAAATCTCTCTGCTCTTATATCATAGGGATGCACAACTTTTACAAATATGCATTATTTTTAAATGATTTGATATATTTTATTAATTTAGTAATTAGCCCTTTCAGTCCTAGCCACCTCAAATTGTCCTAGTATTATTACCAGATACTATGTACTAGTTTTCTTATTCTTCTACTTAGAACCTGCAGGTTTAATGGTAATAAGATGTCAGTTTTCCATCTTGAAACTGGCCAACAGAAGAAAATTCTGCATTCCACACAATGCATGGGAATTTATTTGATTGCAGAATTCCATTTTGAATTTAAATTAGCCCAAACAAGTTAATTTTTTATGAAGCTTTTTTCTAGAAGTCAAATTTTCCATTTTAAACAAAAGGTTGTTAAACATTCATCAAGATTTGATATTTTAGAGCCAGAAAAATATATTTTTCATATTTCATCAGTAAATTCAGCAGTGTAGACAAATTAAAAAACAGAAAAATTTTGCAACACAAAAATAAAAATGTTCTTACCATTTGCATAATAAATATAGAACTAGCTAGTAAACGAGTCTTCTTGCTAAATCTTCTTTCTAAGTACTGAAAAAGACATACACAATTAATAACCAAAAAACGTAGTTAAGTTTACTGTAAATATTATAAATGGTGAAGGTTTAATATATATTTTAGCGAAAAACAAGTTTAAAAGATAAACCTCACGCAGTTCATATTGTTCCAATAAGTGAAAACCATTTTTTTATAAGGTTTTACAACTTGTTTCATGTTACTCAGCCCTTTATGAATCTAGGGTCGACAAAATGAGGACCAAGCTCGCTTGGGGAATCAACTAGGGGTCCAGAGTTGGGCTACTAGTCACTCAGCCTGGACACAAGCTAAGTAATTAGCTCCCCAGGCCCAAAGGCTAATGAGACGGAGATGGATTTTGGCAGAATTTGATTTTATTTTATTTGTTACTTGGGCATTTTTTAGCAAAAATTATTCATCGATCTAAGGACTAAGGATAATATTTTAGAAACATTGAATATCTCAATTAAAGCAGAAACTCAGATGATTGGGACTTGAATAATCAAGGTTCTACTGTATAGTGAAATCCAGTTTACTAAACGCCTTCCGAAGAAGAGGGTGAAACGTCTGGAGTTAAATTAAAATAAATATTTTTTTTTTCACATTATAAATATTATCAATACGCTATTAGGAAGTGAATTTTAGAGCAGAGAAAAGGTGATTTTTTCCCTCTTCTCAAATTATAAAATATAAAGTAAACCATTTCAAAACACACTTACCTCAAAAGCACTGGTGGCCTGCATCTGGAAAAATACAGGTAGGAATACAAATGCAGCAATGGGAGTACCAATAATATAGGCTATATTGATTATAGCAAATTGGGTTCCATACATGTAGTTCTCAGATGCTACTCCAAGAATGGTGATGGCTGACATAAAGCTTGCCATCAGCGAGAAAGCTACAGGAATTATGGGCATGTCCTTATTGGCCAGAAAATATTCCTTGTTTGTTTTCTGCCTCCCACCAGAAAAACGATAATAAATGCCGATGCTGGCAGAAAATATAAGCATCAAGGCAAACACTACGTAATCGTAGATGCTAAATGCAGCCTGGGTAAACTCCATGGTGGTTGATGGCTTACACCCTGTAGAGAAAGACATCATGGGTTACCGGCATGGTATAACAAACTAGGGAAGAATAAGTAATTAAGAAAATTAATTGCACAATTATTGTTTAAAAATAAAGTAATGAAAGCTTCCATAACCTGAAGAGTAACTATTAATTCCATTTTCAAGGATGGATGGTTGTGTCGAATGGAATTTTCCCCCAAATGTTTAGCCCTCTTCTTCGGAGTTACATCCTCAGTTGCAAAAACATCATTTAACTACTACCAAATCAAATTGAATAAATATAAAAACAAAAAACTACTGCGTGAATGCTCCAAGTAAAAAACAATTTGATTTTTAGTAGTTAATGATGCTTTGCCACTGAGGATGCCCTCCAAAGTAAAGAGCGAAATGGAAAAAAAATTTCATTCGACCTGGGAAAATGGAATGAATGTTTTAAAATATTAATACAGTAATCTTTTTACAGCTATAATGTTTTGATTAAAATGTGATTTTGTACTTGATTTTAGTCTGTTCATTTAGAATAGGCGCCTGAGACAGGATCTAAAACGCCTAATAATGCTCATCTCGCAACTTCAGCGGTCGATTCTTTTACAGTACTTTAACTACTTCTGTTTGAGCTGCCTTGTCATTGCACAAGTAATAGTTGTAATTATTTTAGGCAAAATTATCAAGCTGTGTACTGTAGCATAGCAACCCAAGGAAAAAGGGGATAAAAAGATTAGTAAAACCTGTTGAGCTATTAAAGTTTAATTGTAATTTTATTAAGTAAGTAATTGTGACTAATTGTTATGATTGTTGAGTTTTTGGTTAAGGTATTAGTATTTAGCATGGCCACAGAAAGAGTATTTTTTAATTCCCTGATAATTCCAGGATTTTTCAGATAATTTACATGAGGATTTTCTGATATTTTACATATGTAGTAAATTTTAATAATCTAAAAGATTAACTGTCAACTGAGCACTCTGGTTACCACTTTTTTTTAATTATGGAAGAGAAGTACAATTAATTTGATACATGGAAGCAGGGGAATGCCCGCTAGGCAGTTGCAGAAAACTTCACAAGGGATTTTATACAAGTCAAAGAAAATACAAACTAAGCACTGTTTCTATACATTGCATAAGCATAGATTAAGTATACAATTAAGACTTAGAACTATTCTTTCCAGAAAGATACAGCATTATTTTACAACTGTACAACCAACCATGGAAAAATCAAACCCAGCATGCAACAGTTGGCATCGGACCTGGAAAAAGTTTAACCTTCCCCGAACCTAACCGAAATTTACCCGAACCTTGCGTATTACACCTATGAAAGCTGGCAGTGGCTTCCCCCGAACCAAGTTCGCAAATTCGGGCACTTTTTCCAGGTCCGGTTGGCACCAGTGTTTCACCCTGAACAAGTTGTGTGCGTTGGGATCTATTTTATTCAAGTAGGCACGGCACTTTACACTAGAGCAAATCGCACCTAAATTGTTTAAAACAAGGGGGAGGATAAAAAAATATAAGCTGCATGAGCTTGTTCATCTCACGAGAGTCTACCACTCTCTGCTATGAGCAGAGACTGTGTGCAGACTCACGACCAGCTAGCGAAGTAGAAGACCCAATGCATCAAATTTGGGTCGGAATTGCTTTAATCAATTGACCACATCAATCATGTGCAACATAAATAAACATGCACACTGAAAAATGAGCATACTTAGGTTGTGGAAATGTTTATTGATTGCTAAAATATGATTCTTACCAAGGTTTACAATTCATTCATAACTTTAGGTGGACATTCTTACTTCATCTCCATCAAAATTGTGTTACAAGTATAACATAAGTGTTAAATAGTAAAGGAATCATAATAATAATATTTTTTACTATAAAAATAAACAGAAAACTTACCTTTCTAGTTTCCTAGGCAAAGTACAAATGCTTTCCCCAAAAATACTTCATATTACAACACTGTTTTACAAAAGAGATTATCTTTCATATCGCCGAGCGAGTCATAAATTATGCATGTTTTTTTATTGACCCATAAACGCTTTGACAATACATTATCCTCTAAAAACTGTCAACAAAAACGCGAATATATCAACCCAGCTTTCCTGAAGAGCAAAGCAGACGAACTAACACATCCACAACACGTTTTGTTATTTATTTTTTCTTAAAAAAAAGGGAAGTGAAGTAATGACCTACGTATCTGCTACATGTTATTTTCAAATGAAAATTAACAATATCCGTTTATTACCAAATATAAAATAATAGAATAATTTAGGGGTTAAATGACTGAGATATAATCTTTTTGTATAATTTTTGGAATAGTTGAGGTAAAAATCAAGAAAATTGACATATTGTAGTAGAACCTGAACCTGTTATTATGGGACTGTTATTTTGGAACCATATTCTGCAACTATTTCCATCAGGCCAAATATACTCACCACTATTTTTATAAATATAAAAGAGTATAAATCCAACTGTAACAAAGTATCTGGTACCATCGAGTAGGTTAATTCATAACTTGAATTAACTAGCATGATGATTCTTGGGTATGAATTCACTGAATTAAATCCCTCGTGCCTTCAGTTTTGCAACGGCTGCTGGCATTAAATCTGACTCCTCTCGATGGTACTATTGCTAAAATAAGAACATTTTCATGAACTCTTCGTATTAAATTAACTAGAAATATTACTTTACCAAAAGTGGATATAGGCTTTTTTAAAAATTAGGTTAGTAGTCTAGCTGATTAAATTTATTAGTAATTATTTTAAAGTATGTCCTCGTCCTACTATAAAATTTATTATCACAAAGTTAATCCACGGACGAAAACAAGAGGGTAGCTAATTTACCGTGTATTCGCCTCGGTAAGCGACCAGTATTCTTCAAAAAAAATGTTTAATTATATACCTAAAAATATTTCGTGAAACTCAAAATTACTTAGTGTAAAGTATTTTTCCTACATTTTTACGGTATAAATGATTTTTCTCTTTGTTGGATAATCAGGGAAGGAGTTCGCCCAAAGAACTGCATGAATATTTATCGGAAATACTATAGTTCAGGAACACACCTGATGGACCCATACTTTTAGTGGATTCTTGGTCACCTTTAAAAAAATAATGCTTTAATATGTTACAACAATAAATTATTACATGCACGTATTAGAAGAGAAATTAACTTTTTAGAAAATTAAAAGTAAATATTTGAATTTGAGCGTGTGAAATAGTTGAATTGTGGGCTAACAATGATCCCTACAATAAAAAGGGGGGCCTCCCCCAGAGAAGATTTTAAAATTTGACCCTTAAAAACATGGTTTTAACTTGTTTTTTAGCAATATGGGATAAATTGCAGCTGCATCATTTGCTAAGAAAATTCTTAAGAAATGCATTGCTCCCCCCCCCCGATGTGGATGGGGAGAAGCACTGAATTTTTTTGTTAAATCTTATTTGAATAACCGACTAGATTTGCATAATCGGCACATTAAAGTGACACACATAGTACGTATTTACATTAAATGCCTTTTCCGTTCGACACCAAGTAGTGCAGTTTTCTTCAAATTTTTATTCTTTTCACTATATGGTAATTTTAATTTGATAAATATCAAAAGTTCAAATACAGTGGAACTCCAATTATCCGAATCAATTGGGATCGGACCCGATTTGGATAATTGGATTTTTCCCGAAAAAAGAGTGTGTAGGTTTCTTAGCCTGCCGTTATATTTTCTTTAAAGTTTAAAGTATGGACAACCGAGCATCGGAGCTAATATATTGGCTTTTACACAAAGAATCGAACATAGGGTTTCCCAAAGAACTTTGGCGCAAAAGACACTTGAAAACAAGCTCTTCTAAATCTTTGTTTTTTGCTGCCTTCATTAATTTTCTTTAAGGGCTTCTATCTTCGTTTTTTAAGCACTGGCACAAAGTTTAAAGCGTAGGTTTGAATTCTGAAAGCGGTTCGGATAGTCTGAGTTCTGATAATTGGGGTTCTACTTAGTTTGAAAGTTCAAAAGTCAATAACACGTTCGTAAAAATTATGAAAAGGTACTTCATATTCAGAAAAATTAAAAAGGTTCTCGCGACCCATCAAAAACTAACTGGCGACCCACAGTTTGGGAAACTCTGATTTAATAAATTAATATTACGCCGGAATCAAAGTTTTTATCATGCCACCCTAAACCACTAACCCTGCACAACCTCTAGATAGGTTGGGAGTTTTTAGGTGTAGAAACATTTCGTTTGAAAATTTCAGACCTAATAATGATAAAACATACAGGGTGTATCTGAAATGGTGCAACAAACTTTCAGGGATGATAGTAGACACTAGACGAGTCAGAATCACTTGGGATTTGGGGGTCCCAGACCAAATCCCAGGGAGTTAAAAATGGATCGACACCCCAAAAAATTCATTGAAAAATTCAATTTGTAGAAGAACTAGTTAAAAATTTAATTATGGTCTCAAAAATTGTGGTTTCTGTGATCCTATGTGATTCTGACTCGTCTAGGTGTCTACTATCATCCCTGAAAGTTTGTTGCACCATTTCAGATACACCCTGTATAAATAAGGGATGTTTCACTGGAAATTATTTTTGAAAATCACTTGCACACAATTAGTTTTAATTTTAATCAATTAGTACAGATTTTCTTTTTATATACAACCTAAATGAATGAACAGTACAACTATGCTTAGATAAAAAAAAATTATTATCTTCTATCGTCCCGATCCGGCTATTACATTACTATGCAATAACCTTGACCATGCATGCTTATACCATTTTATCTACGGCATAATCTCGCATAAAATACCTTTTTTGTGCACAATTATTTTCGGAAACACCAAAGGTGAACACTCCTCATATCCTACAAAAACATTTTTTATTACACCGGCTAACTTCGTGATAAAACAGGTTCGGGAAATATAAAAAGCCTAGAAAAGGGATATGCGTCAAAATTTCATAATATTCCATCTAATAGTTTTTGCGTGGTAAGAGTTCATTCAAAGTGTTCAAAAATAAAATTTTCAAAATCAGCAGTGGCGGTCACTGTTACTACTTTTTAATATAGAGATACGTAGGGGGGAGGGAACAAGAACAGTAGCGGATCCAGGGGGGGCACGGGGGCACGTGCCCCCCCCAGAGGACTAAAAAATACACTGCTTAAAAAGGCATATTTGCAGGCAATTGGCACAAATGGGCTGCTAAATGTGTCGGTGACTAAATCCTTCAACGTCAATATATCTCACGTCAACTTTTTAAGGTTGAAATTAAACAATTTTTTTCAAGTTTGAGAAAGGAATAATACCCACAGAAGATACTGTGGCGATTTTTAGGCGGAATAATGTCCTTTTTATGAAAAAGATCATTAATAAACCCCCACATCATTAAACATGGAAAAGTTTTTGGTGCTGTGAAGCACAAAATGCAAATGAATAGGATAGAAAATTATTTTTAAACGTTGTAGGTAAATCTCACGTGGGGGGAGGGGGGTCCAGCAAAATCTCACTAAATCTCACCAAGGGGGGAGGGGGGGTCCAGATTTGGGAAAAAACACCTCACGTAATTTATTGATGTCCCCTTATCAATTTTATCCGTATGGAATGTGAACAAAAAAAGAAGAAAAAACATGTTCTATAGGCATATCAATGTGTAGGAATAAATATTTTTATTTGGAAGTATATTTATTAGGGGGCCACTAAGTCCCGAGTTTAACAAATTTGTTGCCTAAGTTTACTAATATTGGGTTTACTATACTTAAAATTACTTTTAATATTAACTAATGACCCTACCCTATACCCTAAATTCTATAATTTTTTTTATTAGGGGGGCGTCAGATTTAAACATTTCAGGTTTATTTCATTAAAATACTGTGTTTTTAAATGTTTTTACCTTATTTTAAATCATACAAAATCCTACAAAATGACCCGTGGGAAAATATTAACCAATTTTCTTGTTTATACCAGGGTCTTTTAAATACTGTGAAAATAATGCTGTATTTGTAAATATCATTTTTCAAAGTAAAATTTAAAACAACAGTTTTTGAGGGTATCGTAGCTTTCTAGGTCAGGGCTGTATCCGAAAGTTTTTAGCCAAGTCGTAATTTTTTGACATCAGTATTTATGTATTGTTTTATCTCTTATGAATTCTGCAACTTACAAGGAGAAGTCCTTTCGGGTGCAACCTGAAGAGTCTCAAAATTAAAACAGCACTTTTTTAGAGTCAAAATTTCAAAAATGTTCTCAGGAGAGAACCCCCAAAACCCCCTCAAAACCTTGAAGCCTGTTAACATTGTTTTTCCTTTGAAAATTCTGCCGCTTTCCTTAGGGTGTTTTCTAAAAAATTTCAAATTATTCTAAAAAAATTTCCGGGGAAGACCCCCCAACCCTCCTAGCAATTTAGACGTCCATTTATAATTTAGTTCCATCAAAATTTTGTGGATTAAAAGGAGCTGTTCTCTTTTGATGTAACCCAAAGGTTCTCAAAATATTGAGCTGAAACACTACTTTTAGAGACAAATTTTCTGGGGTGATCCCCAGAACCACAGTATATTAGTTTTAGGTGATTAAAAAATTTAACGCATAAATATACTCGTTTGGGATACCTTAGAATTAACGTTGAATCATTCCCCCCCGAAGCAAAAGTTTTGTTACTGCCGTGTCCCAGGTAGGACTAAAATTTTAGTGGTGCCCCCCCCAAAAGAAAATCCTGGATCCGCCCCTGAACAAGAAGAAAACTACAAGAGGATCTTAAGTGATGCTCCTTAGAAAAAACAACAACATTAGCGTTGAATTGTGTATGACCTGTCACCTGTCGGGCAAGTGGCTCGGGATTATGACCCTGTCGGGCAAGTGGCTTGTTGGGATTTCGGCTCTGTCGGGCACAGAAATGGAAAAGATAATGGTCCTTTCAAGGGCGTATATAAGGGGGGGATCCTTGCCCACCGAAATTTGGACTTGGTGTTCCAAAACAAGTTGAAACTGTTTTTAGCATAAAATTTCCAAAACTTTGGGGAGAATCCCCAGATTCCCTTTTGTACTTGGAACTCACAATTTTTTTATGTTATATTAAGTTCATCAAAATGAAAATCCTGCCTAAAAATGTGATCCAAAATTCGGACTAGGTGTTACCAAAACTAGTTAAAAACCTCTCTTTATAGACAACTTTCCAAAAATTTTCTTGGAGAAGACCCCCCCCCATTCATACTTGAGACTTTCTTACTCACAAATTCTACCTTAAAAAGTATTAAAAAGCTACATTGGACTATGCATAGGAGGGAGGGCTAATTTTGGAATAATTTCCTCCCGAAATAAATTTCAAAGTACGCCCTGGCAGCCTCTTACACACATCTTTTTATTTATAAAATTTTAATCTTGTTTTTTGGGGGGGTGTGGCCAAAAAAAGTTTGAGAACCCCTGCCCAATGCTCTTATTTTCCTCCGTTCACAGCGCCATCTGTTGAACTTAGAGTCCCAACCATAGAGGAGATATAACAATGGAGTGAGCTTTCCCATTGAATCGCCTTCAAAAAAGAGTAACCATCATCGGTATGGGCTCCTGGCGACGATTGGCGCGTTATCGCTTTATTGGCAGTTTCAAAACTAATAAGAGGTCATTAAAATGATTTAAAAAATTTCGTGATAGTTTTGTAGTGATTATGCAAAAACTCTAAATATTTTCATTGTAGTTTTTTTTTCTAATTTACTAACTTTTAAAAGTGGAGATATATTGAATAAAATAGGTCTTGACCTTACATTGGATGTTTTATTTTATTGTGTGTAATTAAGAATCATTATATTCCATTTTAGTGTTTTACTTAGAATTCAAATGTTTATAATTTTTGAGAAAAGTATTTTACCTCTCTAAAAACGTTTTTGCATTTTCAAAAATATTAACAAAATTTTTCACATTTTTGCAATCAATATCAGTGATAGGGGCTAAAAATTAAGCATAAACTGAATGTGCACAGCCCACAAGGATAATTTTATTAAAGATATTTTAGGGGAGGAGTTGGAATGAAGACCATTTTCTCTTTGCTCTTTTCATTCTGTGTTTTTTTATTTGCTCCTCGATATAGTGCTGCAGTTTATTTTAGATGAAACCGAAAGAGCAAAGAGAGCGAATTAGTATTTCTGATGTCCAGACAAAAATCTCGAAAGTGATTCCTTTCATGCAATTATGATTTCATGCACTTTCTTGCCACCCTAAAGGAATTTTTCTTTAAATTTGAGAATAAATGCCAGCTTAGTCTAAGAAATGGCTACTAAATACCAAATGTAAGATGAAAGTTGCATGTATTTTCACATTTAATAATTTCTTAAGTTTGAAACATTAAATAAAGGAAATTTTTTATAAATATTACATCAAATACATCCAATTTTAGTTAATTTAAATTAAAAATTAATAAATGAGTTGTATAGAAAGCTTTTTTAAAGGAAAGTTTTAAAGCCAGAAAATGAAGACATGATTGAACTGTTCCATTCATCCTTACAGCTCTTGTCTTATTCATTCTCATACCTACTTATTTCTAGAAAACTTAAAATAAGCTTAGAAAATAACCATAAATGTTTACCATATAAATTATAAAATATACTTCCAAGTAAAATTTAATATAGAGTAAAAATTTCAGCTTTAGTTCATTTTTTAAATTAAATTTAAAGAAAGAAGACAAAATATTTATTTTTGGTGTAAGAAAAAAATTTTAGTAGTCCTGTTAACACAATAATGGAAGCTGGTGTTAATTAATACAATTTATTAAATGGTGTATAAATCACTATATTCTGCTTGGAATATAAAACATTTAAAGTGAAGTTAATACATAAAAAATTTAAAGGTCCCATTCTTCCCCCAATCTCCCCTACTGTATTTTCTCATGTGCTACATTCTTTTGATGCTGAAATAATAAAATATAATTGAAACACAATTTTTCTTAAAATGTTACAGGAAATTTTAGTAAAAAGTCAATCAAATAAAAAGTTAACACTTTTACAATTTAAAATACACATTTCAAGTTTTCAAAAAGGTTAAGGTTCTTGAAGTACAATATCAATCGAAAATCTAAATCGAACAAATTCTACCCCTCTGGGACATTTGAAAGTAATATTAAAATTTTTACTGTAACTAAATTGGGTGACAAAGAAAAAAAATTCATAAGAACCTTGATTAAAAATTTAAACCACAAAAATTAATTAGAGTATCCAAATTCTGAACACTTGAATACAGATCTTTTTTTCAAGTAAAGCTAAGAACTTTTTGTTATAATCCAAAATCATGCAAGACTAAATTAGTAAAAATCTAAGTTAGTACAAATCTGAATGGATGCAGAAGTAATTAAAATGCATGGTAATTTTACATTCTGTAATTTCCTTAAAGAAATGTTATGGTAGTAAAAATATGCAAGATTGTCAAAGTTGGGCATATTCAAATATTATGTTAGACTTCAATAACAAAATGTTATATCTCCAACTTCTAATTTAAATTACTAAATTATATAATCAAAACCTAAATCCTTACAAAGAATATTCATAAAAAATCCCTGAAATTATTTACAATATGTATTAGAGAGTAGGGCAGATTTTACATATTTTTTAATACTACAAACCATACTACTTACCAAAAGTGTAGCTTGTAAAAATTAAAAAGTATATTCTAGGAACTAAATCTTTAAAAAACCAACTCTCAAATTACAAAGATTTAGCAATAAAAAAAGCACACAAATTTGTCATTTATAAACAGTATCTCCAAATCTAGTAGTTATTTACATTTAGTTGGTACCTTTTGATTTAAACATAGTATGGATTGTCACTATTTGATGGTCACTGTCCTCGGAAGAATATTTTTATATAGATTACAAAATACAGTATAATTTTACTTCAAAACAATTTAGCAGATGATGAATTTATTAATTTCCATCTTTCAGAATGGTTATTTTCCTCAAAAGATAACTCAGCATTAATAGAAAAATTTTAAGATGACTTCTTCACTACTTGACAGTAATTCTTCAAATACACGCCATCAATTAAGTTAGTACATAATTTTACTAACACAGTTTGCTCTCTTCAATATTTCTTTCATGTATTCACAAAGAACAGCATTTATATGAAATAAAAAAATAATTATTAGCATGTGATCACATAAAATGTAAATAATTACGAGAAAAAATTAACAGTATATTTTATTACTGTTTAATGACACATTGAATTGTTATAATTCGTATTCCCATTAATTTTTTATTTCATTATAAATTTCTTAATTTAATTAAAATCCAATTCAATTTAAAACAAAAAAAACTTTCTTGCTCAAAAAAAATTATTATGTAGTTAAATGGAAAACGAGAGAATAAGAATTCTTAAAATATGGGATTTCCTAATGCAAGAGAAAATGCGTAATTAAGCTGAATAAGAACAAGCAAAACACTTAAAAAAAGACATATTCAATCAAAAATTACAAGTTATTCGTAATTTATAATCTGGGCAAAATATAATGTTATAGGAATTTAAAGCACGAACAGTATCGTATTTCTTACAACGGACCATATCCGCCTGACGTCACATTTTACCCATAATGTGACCTACTGAGCTTGCAATTGGTTACCACAGAGATAGCTTGTAGTGAGATATGATGACTGTGAGATATGATTTGATAGTGAGTTTGTTTTCCCCCATCACGTGATTAAATGGGCGTGGCACGGATATGGTCCACTGAAATAAATATGAAAAAGCTTAATTGAGAACTGAGAAGCAAAGTAAACAAAGCTAACAAACATATAAAAAGTTTAGTAATATAACTTTCACTGAATTTAAAAAAATATTGAATATTTACCTTCTTAATTCCAATCTTGAATTGACTTTGCAAGTCTATTCAGAATTCTTGATCTGAAACTGATTTCAACTAAAAATAAAAACAAAAGCTCGCCGTCGATTTGAGTAACACATGGAGGAGTAACATGGAAAAAAATGGCGACGGCGGCAAATTTCGAGCTCAAGTGGATTGGCGAGCGGTTGGGCGGCGGCGGTGTGACGTATTGGCGGCGGATGTGACGTTTTGGCGGCGGAAGTGACGTTTTCCCATTGCCTTAATGTTAAACGATGTTTGCCACTGTTAAGGTTTGCCATTGCTCACTCCACTATTATATCTCCTCTATGGTCCCAACCGTCCCAACTTGACGAATTTGACCCACTGACTTCACCCCCAGCTAACAAAACCTAAAAATTGCATAAATATACCATTAATAAATAATATTGTTGCTGCTTCGTTCCACTTCGGACATTATTTTATCCTAAAAACGTCGGGGCGATCTTTCTTTTCAATCCGATTTTTGAGGAAAGTGAAAGTAAGCACAATACAACACAACCCTTTTAACTCTTGTTTGTTATTGTTTTTGTTTTCACTTTTCATTTCACTTCACATTTTTTACAACACCGTGCCGACCATGCGGAGCGGTCGCATTGATTTCTTCCCTCTAGTTTTTTTATGTCATTAATTTCCTATCTAGTTTGCTTACGACGAACTCAAAAAAAAGCGCAGGGATGGATAAGCACTTGCAAAGAATTATTATAGATCACAGAGATCGTATAACTCATGAAGTTGATTTGGACACAGTAAGACCTTATGTTAAGGAATCTTCGATATTCACTTCTAATATGCTTTCAGATATACGTGATATGAAAGAAATGTGTGAGGAGTTGTGTTCCCGTGGACCTTCTGCTTTTGCTTTGTTTGTTTTAGTTTTAGAAAAATCTGGTTATCACAAATTGGCTGATTTTCTTGAAAGTAAAGCTCGCGAAATACCAAGTTATTTGTTTTATGAGATGAATTCCACTCCCTTGGGATATTGTTTAGTAATAAATAATATTAAATTTAAAGGTAAAGGGAAAGATCGCATAGGTTCAGATATTGATGAACGTAAGTTGAAGGAAGCATTTTCTCTCATGGGATTTGAAGTTTTTACCCGTAGAAATCTTTCTGCTTGTGCGATGTTAAATACTCTTGAGGAATTCGCTAGTAAAAAAGAGTTTAAGTATGTGCATGCATGTGTGGTTATCATTCTTACTCATGGCAACAAGAATGATGAGCTACAAGGCGTTGATTTAAAATTCATTAAAAAGTCTGATATTTATCCCCTATTCGATAATAAAAATAAAAATTTAAGGTTTAAACCAAAAATTTTCTTTTTTGGAGCCTGTAGAGGTGATAAAGATGACGATGGGGAAACTTATGACGGAGCTATATCAATTGACTCGTCAGATAAAGGAGACTGTCATGAGGAAGAGAAACTCTCATTGCTGCCTTCTTTAACAGATATTTTTATAGTGCATTCATGTTTGCCTGGTTTTGCATGTTATCGTCATCATGAGCAAGGTGCCTACTTTTGCTTTGCATTAGAAAAGGTATTAATGTCAACTTATCGCTCATATGATTTCAATGCAATGATGGTTTTTCTTTCTCAAAAGATAGCTAGCATGAAATCTGTATATAACAAAAAACTTGGTATTCATTATGAGCAATTGCTTCCTCTTAAAATCATTCGTTTTAATCAGGGGTTCATCCAGAGAGAAAATGGGTCCGTTTAAGGACCTTTCACTGAATTCTAATCCACAAAAAAAGAACCTTTCACAAAATTCCAATCTAATGATTCTGAATCGTCTCTGGATAATCTATTCTCTTCATAAACGTCCAAAGATCAATTGGAGGTTTGAAAAGAGTTTTCAAAATGTGTTTCTATCATTTAAAATTAAATTAACCAGATTTTGGGCCCATTTTAAAAGTTATGAATGCTGTGGTTGTAATACAAGCCCTTCGTTTTCACAAAATTCTTAAATAGAAACCTGGGTAGAAAAACCTGGATGAACCTCTGTTAATTATTCCCCTCCAAATTCTTTTTAAGGCTGAGATGTAGCTTGTCAAAGTATCACCTGAGGGTGTCAAAATCTCACCCTTCTTTAATTTTTGGGTATTTTATGAGGAATGATGAAATTAATGTAAAAAAATTATACATCATGAAAATATTATTGGGTGCATACACATTATCCTGTTGACCATTCCGCGACCGTCAAATCCAATCTTGTTCTTGTTGGTTCACTAGAGACATTTGCTAACTCTAATGGAGCTGCTTGGTCTTCTTCTTCCAATGTTGGTCTTCTTTGTTATGAGTGGTTATTAATGATCAATTTGTAATTATGAAATTTCTTTAAGGAATGAGATTATGGCTTGAGTTTTCTTCCTTGCATTTATCTTGTTCATTTTCAAGATTTCTGTATAATTTGGTGATGTAATATTGAGGGATTTCATTAGTTTGTTTCTTTGTTTAGAGAAACAAATCCAATGACACAGCTATAAACAGGGTGTCCGCTAACCCTGGAAACAAGAAAAACCTGGAATACTCAGGGAATTCGAAAATGCCCTGGAAAACCTGGAATACTCAGGGAATTCCAAAAATATTCTGGAAAAATGTGATTTTGTACGACACGTAGCGTTTTCCAGCGGTTTTTTTAACATTGTGGAGTTACCATCTCCAGTATTTAGTCAAATCAACGGCATCCTAGCTCGCACGAGCTAAATTTTTTAAAATTTGCAATATAATGAGAAAGTTAGATGTTATGTTTAAAAACAAACGCCTGAAAGCTTTAGTTTGACCGAACCTGGAAAATCAAAAAAATTTCCTGGAAAACTCAGGGAATTCTTAGCTTAGAATTAAGTGGACACCCTGATTGCTCCCACCAAGAGTTGGAGATTGCAATGGCTCTATGCACTAGAGCAGATGAGTACAACAAGGAAGTTATATAGCTTTATTAAACAAGTGTTTAAATGAAGGTGAAATTGTTTTTAGAGAAGTTAAGAAATTTTCTCAATGTAAAAGGAATTCGGTTTTTACAATGAAAGTGATTTCTTTCTGGATGACCTTTAGTTAAAAGTTTATTTGTTATAAAGTTCCTCCTTTTTTCTAAAAAAATTGGTTACATCTTCTTACCTGTACTTTTTCAATAATGTCCTATTGTCTTTCCTCAGGATTTTTTAGACTGTTTTTGATGAAAAATGTCTAATCAGAAACTCAATGCTCAATGATGAAGACTCCATTTTAAGTGCAATAATTGAATTGTTTGTGAGTGACTTTTTATAATTCTAATTTTGATACTTATCTTTTATATTTTTATAGGAATGTGAAGTGTTTTATGCATGATTGTTTCAAAAATAAATTATAAACTGTATATAAAACAATTGTAATAAACCTTATTTTTCTTAACCTGTCTCTCTAACAACATTATTGGTTTTTCTTGCATGTTAATCATTCCATTAATCAGCTTACCTTTAAAAGTACACTATATCCATACTACTTATTCTTATTGTCTCTTAACTTATTGACTAATCCTATTAATGAAAATAAATGGGGAAATATCAATATGTAAAGGAATTCATTGATCCTCTGAAAGCAGTAGTGCCCAATCTATGGCCCACAGGCCATGTGCGGTCCACGAAGCTAATTCTTGAGGCCTGTTTATACAGGGTGTTTCAGATAAATGTTTCATTACTTCTAGGAGGGATAGGGCACACCTAGACGACTCAGAATCACACCTAGGAATGGGGGGTGGAAATGCACCCCTAACTCCCTAGGGTTTTTTATAAGCCAGCATGGGAGGTTGCGCAATCCACTGTGGAAATTAACACGTAACCTTTAATAATTGGATTAAAACCAGCAAAATCATTCGATTCCGGCATTCGCTACATAAAAACCAATTTAGGAGCGGAAATTTCAGCTCTTTAGTTTGTTTTATGAAATAATTACCTGAATTAATGGTTTTAATTTGATATTAAATGTTATGTGTCAATTTCCACAGGGAATTTTTCAACTTCCCATGCCAGCATCAAAATATCCCTAGCTAGTTAGGGGTGCATTTTCAAGCCCCCATTCCTATGTGATTCTGGGTCGTCTAGGTGTGTCTTACCCCTCCTAGAAGTTATGGAACACTTATCTGAAACACCCTGTTTATTTTTAATTTTCAGAACCATATTACACACCTTTTCAGAATTTAAGAACAGTTTTTAAGCATGCCTATACAAAATCTTATAATTCTAGATGAGGTATCCAGGGCAAGGTTTAATGGTGTCAAATTTAGATGTTTTATCCTAAGTTTAGTAAAGTGTAGTCAGACTGCATGTGATCTGATAGTGATTTTTTATTGACTGATAGAGTTCAATAGTTATTTGAACTGCTTAATCCCCTAATCCAGTTGTATTAGTTAGGAATGGTAAGGAATGTGTTTAAAATTCATGTTAAGAGGTTGAATTTCTGAAAGGTTTTTAGGCAAAGAACCCTTGAAAACTAGTTCTTTTTTAATTACTCGCTGTTGATTGATATACACTTTTGACTTAAAATTCTAAGGGAATATAAAAATGTCATAGGTCATTAAAAGATCCACTTAAATACAGGTAAGGAATTTTTAGACCCAAGATTCAGATACTTAATACATTTTAATTTTAGCTGTTTCTGATTATTTAAAATGTTTTTTTCTTGAAGAAGTTAAATAGCTTTCTGATGAAAAGCATCAAATGGTGCTATGAGTAGTTGTTAAAATAACATGGCTAGTGTAATTTCAGAAATAATGCATTGAAACCCAATTCTAAGTTAACCAAAAACTATCTTGGAAATATTTCTCCCATATTACTTTTTTATTTTCTAAACCTTTTCAAATTTTCTCTTTTTAATGAACTGATTTCTATTAATAAAACATCTTATTTAGTATTGCAATAATTAATTTGTTTTAAATTTTAGTTTAATAGGATCATTACTTCAAAATAAGTTTTAAGAACTAATTACCCAGTGCATATAAATCTATTTGAATCTTCATAATTCTTTGTAGCATTAAATTGTTCTCTGTTGAAATGAGCTTGACATACCTGTTTGGAACTATTCAGTGTTATTTTACTCTACCCTTACCTTCCCCCTATTCAATATTGATTGTCCTTCAGGTAACTAAAAGTTGGACCACACCATAGTCTTTGTAATTTGATTCGGCAATTGAAAAGTCCCACAAGTTTCCCTATAAGCTACCATGTTTTTTTTTTTCAAATATTAATTTTTCCCCAAACAAGCATTGCACCAAGTCAAAATGTTTCAGCAAGAGTAAGAATGAGAAATAAGAAGCAAGGTTTGACTATCATTAAACATATACATTCTGCACCTATTCTGTCTGTAGTTTGTTACAAACTCTAAATTTAACACCATTGAGCCAGGATACCACATCGTAAGACAGCTATACATAGCTGAAAAATATTTTCACCGTGTACATTTACCACTCATTCTTCTTCACTTTTTAAGTCTACTTATACTAAACTAGTCTATAAAACGAAAACAGTCTTGGTCTTGGTTAATCTCAGATATGTAGGTTAAACTTAAACTCAAAAATTTAAATTTATCCTATTAGTTATTTTGAACAACTGACATCTATTGAGGTATAAAATGTTTAAGAAATAAAACAAGATCTTGTGTACAAAACATAAAATCAATTGGAGAATGATGCAGTAAAAATATTTTATAATTATGTTACAATGATATTAATTATAAGTTGTCTCATGAGTATAACCGTGGTGAAGACCTGAAAAACAATAAGGGAAAATAGACTTCTGATAATTTGCCCTTATCTTTTTTAAAGGATTGGTCTAAAAGTAAAACTGAATGAAATAAATGGCCATCCTTTATCTTAATTGGGAAGTAAAGGTTTATTTTAATTTTCCAGATCTGTTTTTTTAATAAGAAAACGCCTTTTTTAAAATTACCTATTATCTGCTCTATGGCCCTCCACTTCATTTTAATCATTGAGTCTGGCCCGCAGATTCAAAAAGGTTGCCCATACCTGCTTTAAGTGGATAGAAATTTAAACATGCTGTGCCTTATGTGAAAATACAGGAATAGTTTTTTTAGATATTTTTTCCTGGGAGAATTAATCTCTTAAGAAATCTTGATTTACTAAAACTAATATTCTAACAAATGACACATGCCACCAAGTATCACATTAATAGCCGTATGCTGTGCATAAATTTGCAGACCAGTGGTTAGCCATGGATCAAAGAAGGAATTGGTGACTCTGATTTGATAAATCTTTCTTTGACAGCTGTTTAACCACTGGTCATGTAGCACAGAATATGGCTGTAAGCGTTTTTATAATGGTGCTTTTGTCCTCTCATTGTGATTTCATTTTTGCACTTTTAATTTTTTTTGCAGTTTTCTCTTTTAAACTTACTATGACATTTCACTTTTTGTAAGAAATAAGTAAGAGTAAGCACACACCTTGGTTTAAAATTTGGAATTTCAGTGGAAAATTAAAATATAGTTAGTAACAAAAATAAGTTTTCTTAGGATAGTTGTATGTTCATGGCTACACACATGTTTAAAAATATTTAAAAGCAAATACACTCAAACAACTTCAGATATTTTTTGTCTGCCATTTGAATAAAACACCCTTAGTTTTCTTATAAGATTATCATTTTTCACTTTTTAAAATAAGCACAGAAGGATACCAAGCCATTGAGATGTACTACTATTTCTCAAAACCACATATATTTCTCTACAAATGCTTTGTATCTGGCTCATTTAAGGTATGTTAACCACAAACGTAAGTGCATGCTATATTTAATTTTTTTTTAAATAAATGCATATTTTCAATATCAGTTAGTAGAAAATTTCATTGGGGTTCCTATGAGTTATTCTCTAAATTAGGGGGACACAATTACTCTTTACCTGATATTTTCTGTTAACACTTATAAGAATATTATCTTTAATTTACTGTAGTTAAGAATCAATTTGGTAATATTTTACTTAGTATCTAAAAAACTCTTATTTCAAGATTTTCATATGCTTAATATTTAGAAATGGGTTTTTATTCAGACATTTCCAGTCAATCCTTGGGAAATTAGAGAGGAAAATAAAGAAAGAACTTAAAATAAAACAGTGTTTATTTAAAAAATTAGAAAATGAATTTCACTGAGTCATTTAAACTATCAGATACAGTTAAATTCATACAATTGCCCTGGCGGCAAAATGAAAAAGCATAAAAATTAACAAATTTGCATGTATCACAAGATAATAAAAATAAAACATACAAATTAGTCACTCTTTGCAGGACTCTGACTGACTAGACATCATATCAAACAAATCAGTATTTATGTTTTTAACATAACCTTCATAAGATCTCTGATATAAACCACATGCTAATTTCAACATTCTTTCTTACAACAGAAATTTGATAAATTTTTCTTTAAAAATTTCTCAGGAGTATTTTTTTTGTTATTGTTCCTCCTGATAAACATTTCATAAACTTATTCATCAAAAAAACTACAAATCAGTCATACAAAACATGTTTAAAAACTGTAAAAACATATAAGATTCACTTGATATCAAGAGGGAAATTGTATGTAAAGTCAAGTTTTATATAAGTTTCAGAATAAATTGTTTAACTTAATTTTAATTTCAGTGTTGGATTGGAATATTCCCTCCTTAACTAAGTAAAACTATGTCTTGTACAAGATTTGTACATTCATAAATAGGTATATTCATCATTTCACCTGTTGAGCTATATAGGTACATCTGTAAATCATCTAGCTAGAATCTGAAGGGGGATGTAGATTTAGTCATTTGTAAAAAAATAATAAATTTTCATACTTTCAAATGGGTGGGAATATATCCCCAAATTCTTCCTCTGGTTATACCCCTGTGTTATAGTAATGCACCAAACAGGAAGATGTGATATGTAATTATGAGTATTTGTCCATTCCTGGTGCAAGAATGTCGACAACTCAACCGTCGATTTTGGACATAGTGTCCTGGTCTGTCAAAGTATCTTCAACTTGTCCAGTTCTATGGTCAAGATTCTGAGAAGGCCTATGAAGGCAGTTTATGTACATATACAGTGGCGGCTCATGGGTTGTTCAAATGGGGGTTCACAATAAAATTTTATAAGTACAATCAAGTTAAAATCTCATATTGGAATATAATCATCATATCATCAGTTGGAATATAATTGATTATATTTTTTCAAGCATTTTATTATTGACATATTTTAACATATACTTTCATTGGAGGTCCATGTGCTTCTAAGTACAGTGGGGGGAAATAGGACACTTCCAATGGAAGGAAACAAAAAAGGGGACACTTCCAATGGAACTTTCCATTGGAAGTGTCCCATTCCCCCCCCCACTGTTCATATGAGTGTACAACATGACAAAACAGTCAATAAGTCATATTTATCAATTCCATAAAGCATTAAGAAGAAATTGATGTTTCGAAATACAGGTATATATCAAAATAAGGTATTTCCTAATGTTATTATAGATCTTTGGGCAAAGTATAACCAAAGTGTATGCTCTCGGTGACACCTATATGTTCAATATGAATGAATTCCTCTTCTCCAGGGAATTTTTCTCTAATTTCTTTGTTAACAGTCACTAACATAGTGTTCAAGTCGTGTTTTTTGTGGTCCCTTTCAAGTACCTTGGCCAGGGTTTGACAAAATACTGAACCCTTATTTTTCAAAGTGTGACATTTATGACCTGGGAGAGCTGAATGAACTATTGTTGTGTTCATTATCTTGGGGGAATATGTAATCTTCTCTTCAGGGATGGGTGTTTCTTTATCTACTGCATCAGTCTCAAGTCCTTGAACGGTACAATATTCTTTTTGCCCACGACATGCTTGGAAGATAACTATTTTGGGTTTTTCTAACATGTTTTCATAATCTGTACTATTTAGTTCTACAATTATATCATCCTTATACACAATTTCCAAATCTGTTCCATAGAGTACATCTCGGTTACCTCTGCTGTCACCATGAGTTAAAATTACCACAACAAAAAAAGAATAATCAAATAGAGAAGAAGTGCAAAATGATTTTAATTCTTCCATTATTTCTGCACCTTTTAGGTTTTGCCTCACATACAACTTGAAACCGATTTTGGTGAATGCATTTTTCAAAGCATTTTCATTAATAATCGAATATTTTCTGTCTCTCAGATATTTTTCATTTTGGTCAAACTTTATATTATTGATAACCAAGCAAAGTCCCTCTGATGGTGATTTCATTTCATTATTTTTAATTTTTTTAAGATTAGCTTCTATCCACTCAGCTTCAATTTTATATTTGGCCTTTTTGAGTGCTTCCAGAAACCGGAAAAATACATGATTTTCTTGCTTGACAAGTTCGTCATAAAAATCAGGTTCATTTGATGCAACAGTATGTGATAAATCTGGCAAATAATGGTCTGTAAAATATTTTATTTTAGTTAAATCGATATTCGATTTTAGAGTATGCTTATTCTCTTGAATGAACTTCGATATAATGGGATCCATATGCTTTTTTACTTCTAAATGAGAGTTGGAATATTTATATATGAACCACTGCTTTTTGGATGGGAAATCCAGTGAAAATCATCAGAAAATAAAGTACAAACTTTCTGTACCACTTTCTATCACTCGTTCGTCTGGCTCCCAGCACCTCCTCTTTGATTTGAAATTGGGTCAAGATGAGAGATGGGAAATGACCGGTATGAGCTTAGTCCTTTCTCTAACCGAAAATAATATGCGTCACTTGATACGTCATAGCCCCGCCCCCGTCTTTATCAAATCGAGCCGAAAGTTTTCTCGGTTATTTCGACATTGTTTTTCCATTGATATTCGACCTTTCATTTAAGTTATTACTGTCGAGATATGATTTTAAAGGCAACACTATTCAATCCATTCCCCATATTCTTCCATGATAGATTTGGTGCTCTTTATTGAAGCAGGAAAATAGTATCAGGTTTAACTCCTGCGAAAACCACCTGAATCCTTGTAGTTTTAAATTTTTTATAATATACAAGTACCAGTTTTGAAAATAATGTTTCTAACTTCTGCTTTTAGACCCCTTCCTGAGCACTTATGGGCAACCCAAGCTTAAAAAGTAGCTTGATAACACTTTTTCAGGGGAAAATCTGATAACATAAGGCTTGTTTTACTCTCCAAATGTAAGAAAACAAAGTTAAGATATTTTAATATTCGATAAAACTACGTTTTAACATATTTTGCACCCATAAAACTTGAAAAAAAAAAAATTTTCGTACAAAACCGCCCCCCAAGCTAAAAAAATTATGACCTGTCTCCGAAATTATTAAAAAAAATTCACGAATTTCTATCACATGGTACGTATAGTCATTTATCTTTTCATCGTCAAACACCTACTAATATTATGCAACTCGTGACTTCATTAATATTCTTTTAAGTTTGACCCGCAATTTTCCAAAAAGGTTAACCATATCTGCTTAAGAGAAAAGTTTTTCACTTTCATTCATATTCACCAGTTTTTTTTAGCAACAATTGTTTATGGTGGTGTAATTGCTGCTGGCGTGGTATCTGAGAATAACACATAGTAATGCTCATCGTATTTTAAATAAAGTGGAAGGTAATTCTGTATTGTAGTTTTCAGTGAGTTCGTTTAATCCTTTACGGTTTTGGCTTTTTGCAGTCATAAAAACAGCAGAAGTTCCCAAACTTTCCGGTTGAAGGTTAGTTAATTGTCAAGGAGTAAAGCTTTGTAAAAACATGATGACCAATTTAACGCGATAGACGAGTTTAAATTGACCAAAGAAGTTTATACTTAAGAAAAATAATTGAGGTTGTCTGCAGAAACAATAATGAGCTGCTCATTGTTGCAGCAATCATATCAATTATATTTTCATTTGAAATTAACACAATAATAAAGCACTCAAGCTATTATAGTCTTCATCTTCAAACTAGTGCATAAAAAGTGTAAAATGAGGGCAAAAAGTGAATTATCTTCTCTGCAATTATCTTCTCACGTCCATAAAAATAAAACCAATCAAATGTAGTTGAGAATTTTTCTTGTTTTTATTTCTTAAAAGAATTTCCTTGTTGAAATTGAAGTTGACAAATAATGGCGGGAATGAGTCAAGTTGTGGAAGCCAGGATGAAATGAACACAAGAAAAAAATTAATTAATTAGTGCGATATTAAATTAAATTCGTCTATCTCTATCGCTAGCCGTATACGTCATTAGTGAGGTTCATCCTTGACCAGTGTCCTTGACTTCGGGAGACTTCATTACGTAAGTGATCTTGACCAATCAAAAACTCGGCTAACTTGCGATGTGATCTCTTCTTAGCAGTAAATCCGTTGACGTCACTAGTTTCAGTTTCAGTTTGGATCATGTGACTAGTGTACTTCAAACTGGAAAAAAATCTTCCACTCTCTTCTCGCTCTTCTCACATGCAATCTTTCGTGCATTGAGAAAGGTCGCGGTAAACTTAAAATCCACTCATTGTTTGTTTTCTATTTATGATGGAGACCATTGCAAGGGAGTTTATTTGGACTAATTTCAACGAATTAGAATCGCGAATTGATTTTGATGAAGTAAAGAGTTTGATAATCGAGCGGGAACTTTTAAGTTCTGCTAAAATTCAAGCAATCAGTTCAAAAAAACTCCACCTTTTTGAAGAAGTGGCAAAGATGAATTCTTCTGATTTTTCTGTATTTATTGAAATTTTGAGGGACACTAATCATATTTTAGCTGAGTGGTTGAGAAATGAAGAGGAATGCTCCAAACTTTACTACAAAATGAATTCAGATCCCCTCGGCTATTGCATTGTAATAAACAATGTCGAATTTAAGACCGAAAATTTGGAGTTGTTTGAAAAAAGAATGGCTTCTGACCAGGATGCTAAAAATTTGTGTGAAATGTTCGAGGGAATTGGATTTGAAGTGATTCAACATAGAAATTTGTCAGCCGAACAAATGAAAGATGAACTAGCCAAATTTTCCCAAATGGACCATTCTTTGCTGGATGTTAGTGTTGTTTGTGTGTTGACCCATGGTGTAAATTTTGGTGGTGAAGATTATCTATTCGGCTCAGATGGAAACCTGATCGATAAGGGGACAATTTATGACATGTTTAGTTATCGAAATTGTGCAAGTTTATTAAATAAGCCCAAAATGTTTTTCTTTCATGCCTGTAGGTTGAAAGCGTTGAAAGGCCCTCGTTTCCCTCACATCAAAACTGGAGTATTATTGGTGAACATTTCTGACAATAAACCTGCTGGATATTATTTTAATGAAGCAGAATATCCAATAAAGGGAAAGAGCTTCGGCAAATCAAGAAATTCTGGGGCAATGAAAACTCTAGGTTTTTCTGAAAAAAATCCTAAAAAGCAACCTGAGTTGTCTGACATCTTTATTGTTCATTCCTCTTCTCCTGGGGAAGTCTCTGTGGAGAAAGGCCAGTTAAGCCAACCAAGTGTTTTTTGCCTGCAATTAGCCAAAGTCTTCAATGAAAATTACAAATTGGCTGATTTAGACTCCTTGATTAATATTGTTGCAAAAGAAGTCAACAATACATTGCTTTCAAAAAGGCACAAAGTATCTGTGCATTTTGAAAAAATTTCTCCTTATGGACTTGTTCATTTTTATCGACAGAGGTTTCTAGCAGTAGATGATCATATGGAAAGGTATTCATAAACAAGGCATAATATTTGAATTTAAGTTACATTATCTTTCAGGCATATTATTTTTTAACCTGCTGCACAAGGAAAAACATTGAATTACTTTTAAAGTGTAATGAGCAAAAGTTTACATCTGAAAAATATTTTTTTACACATTTAGTACCTATAGCTTGGTTTTTTAAAGGTAACAGAGAACTGCTGAATCTTGTATTGTGGCCCACAGCTCTCAGTCGCCTTCCTAAAAAAGACAAGCTATAGATATTCTGCTTTTTGCTTACATTAGCTTAAAGGAGGATGGTTTTTTTACTCCCCCATTCCCAGAAGTGTTAATTATCAAGTTTTTTTCCCATATTACTCAATGAATATCACTTTATTGACCACCACTTTTTGTGTTTATTCTATTTATATTTTTATTATTATGTGTATTAAGGTGTATTCATGTGTTTCTTAAAAACTGACAATTATTTAAATCCTGTTTGAACAAAATAACCTAACAGTTAATAAGCAAATACCTTAAGATTGACTTGAAAGTGGAATATTTAAATTTAGCACTTCAGTTTATTTTAATTTCAAAATATGTCCAGTTTTCATATCAGTCACTAAGACCTAAATCACATCAAGTAAATAATTTTATATAAGTAATCCTTTTACATACACATTAAATAATGTGATATCTTGTGTGTTTATGTACTTTTTAAAGCAGAGTTTTTTTTAACCTGTGTTCAAATCAATAAATTTTTGAATTTTTTTTTCCAGTTTTATTAAGAGAACTCAGAAGAGCTCTCAATTCATGAAAATGATTGTTTGAATGGAAATATTGATATGTAAAGTCAAAAATACATTTAATTGTTGTGAGTAGAAAAGTTTTCATAGAATGTTTTGAATGCTCATTGCTGCTTGAGTTATTGATGTAGTAGGGGTTCAATTGGAAAGTTTTTTGTAAGGTTTTACTAAAGAATTGGCCTATGTAACATGCTGTACTGTATTTTTTACTTATAAAAAGACCCAACTTTCAAGTTAAAAAATACTTTATAAAAAATATAGAAATTTTCTTAAAATTTCATTGTAAAAACTTTTAGTATGTTTCAACACAGATTATAGGTTAATCCCTTTTACTCAATCTGATCAATCATTTTTTATTTTTCTCAATATAATGAAGCAAAGGAAAATTAAAATTGATCTTTTGGCTATGCAAAGATCAGTCCAGATCAATTTTTTTTCTCCCGCATCAAGTTAGGATGGCAAATTTTGGCTTTGGCCTGCAATTGAAGTTGTTCTGGCCTGTTTTGGAGAGTTGAGGGGGTAAAAAATATTTTACCAGTGAGATAAAATGGATATGTATTTCTTAATAATCATACATGTGATTCTTCCGCCAATTGGCAGAAATCCGCCAATTTGCTTTGCAAAATTAAAATCTGACAATTCCATTTGCAAAACTCAAAATTCTACTTTCTGATTTCCCAATTATTTTTTTTACTGAAAACTCTGACCGCATAGGTTGCCTAGCAATAAATTTAAAGTAAAATTGAAAAAATATCGAAGTGATATGAAAAGCAGTTAATATTTAAGCTAAAAAATTACTCTAGCATATCGAATCGTTGATCTTGGCGAAGTAGAAACCGATGGACCCCCTCTACTTAAAATGAAGGAAAATTTAGGTGCCATCAAATTTTTAAAAAAGTATTTTCCGCCAATTTATTGTCAGAGTAATCACATGTATGAATAATGTAACAATGTTAACTTATGCAACAATATTTACTAATTTAATTTTTTATTCAGATGCTTCGTGATTGGATTGTAGATGAACAACTTCAATGGATTGTAGAACAGAAATTTCAATGGATCTTCACAAATATGTGATGATAATATTTATATTGTACGAAGATCAAGTGATCAACAGAAAGAATGGTTGTCGCAAAATAA
Organism: Tetragnatha versicolor; assembly: GCA_024610705.1. Lineage (NCBI taxonomy): Eukaryota > Metazoa > Arthropoda > Arachnida > Araneae > Tetragnathidae > Tetragnatha > Tetragnatha versicolor. The sequence continues at coordinate 3,088,484 of JANDEH010000013.1, forward strand.
AAGCAGAATTTTTTGTTATGACAGCATATGGAACATATTGAGATTTATTATTTCTATCTTCATTTTCTTTCAAGTGTTGTAGTGGTATTTATTATTCCATTGCAAAATACATGTTGACCATGTGATTTTAAACTTATAATAAGGAGCTTACTGAATGCTTAGTACAAGAATTTCACACTAAGATGATACATGTACACAATTTTTAAAATGTTTCTTATTTATATTTTGTATTTATATAAATTTATGAATTGTGTACTTATTGAAACAATAAAGTTGAAATTTGTTTGAAATTTCATTAATATTTATTTCTTTGAACCATGCATATAACTGGATTATTTTTCATGTTTGATAGTTTTAACAATATGCAAGGATTTAAAAAATAATTGTTTCATGAAAATTCTATTTAACACATTTTAAGTTAAGTTCCCAGCAATAAATTTTTTCCAAAGCTTCATTTATTTCAGAAACATGTTAAAAACCCCTTTAAAAATGAGTTATTGGTGTCATGAGATTCTGTAGGTGTAGTAAACACACAGGTTGGTAAAGGAGTAATAATGGGATTTTAAAATAATTTTGCAACAAGTTAAATTTTAGCTTTAGTGCAAAGAAATGGTTTCTGCTCTAAATTGTGGGGAATTTCATGCTGTTTATTATGTAATTACTTCATAAAGACACAGGGGCGGTTCCAGACCAAATTTTCGGGGGGGGCCATTTGGAAAAATACGATACTTCTCTATAAAAACATTAATTTGTATGCAAAATGAATATTTTTAATTATATCATTAGAAGAATTATGTTTTTGAAGTGAAAAACAGTTAAAATATGAAATCCAATTTATCCCGTACAAGAAAAAACAATTTCGAAAAGCTTTTGAAAATTAATGGAGGAAGGAAATTTGTTATTCGAAAGCAGACTTAAGATTTATTAATTTTAAAGTAATTTACGACTCAATATTGCATATAATAGTTAATTTATGTAACTGTTAATTACAGGGCCGTAGCTAAACTTTTTTTTTGGGGGGGTTGGCCAAAAATTTCTTGGAACTTAAGTTCGATTTTGGTGTTGACCAAGAACAGCAGTGGAACCAGTATTTGTTTTTTTGGAGGGGGCGAAGAATTTTCAATATTAAAATCGTCTTCCAATGTGCTAAAGGGGGGTCTGGGGGTTCTCCCCCAGAAAATTTTTGGAAATTTAAGTCTAAAAAGCAGATTTTCAACTCGTTTTGGTACACCTAATCTGGATTTCGGACATACATTTTCAAGACTTTAATTTCCATTTTGGTTGGATGTTTGCATTTTGACAAACTTTTTACAAAAACGTTGTAAATGATAGAGTTCCAAGTTCCAAAGGCGGGTCTGGGGGATCCTCCCCCAGAAAATTTCTGGAAATTTGACCCTAAAAGCAGGATTTTAACTCGTTTTGGAGTCCCTTTTTTCCTCCCCGAGTTCCCACTTTTCCTCTTTCTCTTGTAAGTCCCAAAATTTTCAAGGAACGACTGTAATCTGTAATAATAGTAGTTGGGGGTTCTCCCCAAGAAAATTTTTGAATTTTGAGCCTTAAAAGTAGGGGTTTTATGCAGTTTAAGACTAATTTTTAAGTAAAAACAGTAAAAAATTGACATTGAAATTTCGGGGGGGGGCCTTTGATAACGCTCTGATTAATTACTAAATCAAATTACCATTACTGAAGCCTGGGACTGAAAAAATAGTTTTTTCTTCTAATTGCAGCACTGAGATACCAACTTCTCGAGAACAAAATTACAAATAATGAACTGACCCACCTTTTCAAGTAGAAAATGACACCCAGTCGTCCCCAGGTCAAGTTACGTGACTTACATGGGAAGCGAAAACAAGAAAGGGGCAATACAATTTGAAACTCCACCTGAACGAAATTGGACACTCCATTTGCAGCTATCCACACCAAGCCCCAAGCATCTCCCCCGTCCGAAGATATGGTGACAAAACAGAACGGGGTTTTACCTATTTTGGAATTTTTCTCGGGATGGAGCATGGCCCCCCTTGCGTTGTTTTTATTCTTGTCAGACATCCCATGAATTAAAATGAAATTTTTTTTGAATTTTAGCTCTGAAAAAGGGGTTTTTAACTATTTTTGAAATTTTCTCGGGGGGGGCCATGGCCCCCATAGCCCCCTCCCTGGATCCGCCAATGTAAAGACAGTATCTGCGATTGGAAAAGTTCATTCTTTTGAGGTTTCCATCAGGTCAAAGTAAAAACTACATTTTTTGTAAGATTTTGTACGAATCTTGCAAGTACGATGTTAGGACAGTGATATATTCAAAATTTCAATGCTTTTGGGGTTTTTATTATATCTGTGTGATAAGGATCTCAAAATACATCTAAACACTATCTAATTAACTTCAAATATTTTACTAACATTTTTAATAGGCAGACCACTACTTCTGAGTGTAGAGAAGAAATAATTTATAAAGAGGTAGCGACATCTGCCAGCTAAAAGGAGAAAAATAAGAACGAAATAACAATTTTTTTCTATTAGTATTTAATAAATTAATGTCATTCTAAACCAATATTCATAGTTTTACAATAAAAAAAATTATAGCTGATAAAAATTGGCTGGTAATAGCAAAAACCTGTCAAGTTCAAAAATTTTTTATTTGCAAAGAATAAAAATCTTAAAAAAGAATTCATTTTTGTCTATAAAATATCCAAATTTATGAGAATTAAGAAAAAACATATTCAGAAAATGTATAGTGAGTAGCTAAACAGTTTTTCTCTATACAAGAAATTTGATTGTTGACATGGTTCTGAAATAAACGATTCAATTCTTTAAAAGAGCTTTTATGGTACTACATATATTGTAAGTTTGAATTTTTGAATAAATTGCAAAAACTAAATTTGTTTTAAGGTTTATGATTTTCAATTCAATTTAAATAAAAAACTATTTTTTCACTCCTGCCATCTTCTCTAGTGAACCTTCACTTATTATTAAAAACTAATCTTTATTGTATCCCATTTCTGAATTAATTTTTTTTCCTTGGGCACATTGGGGTATCTATTTCTTAGTTTTATGAAGGAAATGAACTAATAAAGGAGTTTTAAGTATTTCTCTGTTATTAACTAGAGTTTGTATCCCTTTGACCCTTTCTTTGAAATAATAATAACGATAAAAACTTTCTTACAAGCTCTTTATTCTACACTACATATAAGTAAATACAATTTTGAAATTTTAATTCTATTTATGAACCTAGATGACGCCACTACTAACTAATAATTCCTCTTTGTTCGGGTGTGCCCCAACGGCCCCAACCCCAAAGCAGTTCCTTTATAAATGCTTAAATTTTAGAATAAATACGACATAAAAGAAACTTAAATCCGGTGCTTTCGGCACTGAAAATCCTCTACTATTTAAAACAATATCCCTATCCCATATATTCTAAAACTTCTTCACAACTTCAATTTTTGGAGTTTTGGTTTTCCAAACATTTTCCAGAACTCTTATTGAAATCTAAAATTTTATAAGTTTGTTGGTGGCTGTCCTATAAAGTTTTAACACAGTAATATATTTTTAAAAAATTGTCTTCACTCTCTAAATTGCTTTTTTTTCTATTTTATATCTACCTACTATACTTAAAATCTTAAAAATATAATATTCGAATAATATATTTTTGTACTTAGGAACATAGTTGAACAAAAGTTTGGAGATGAATTCATCTCTATCTCTATACCTTAACTTTATTGACTTTAGTAAAGCATTCGACTCAATCGATCGAGAAAAGCTGTGGAAAATATTGAAAAACTACCAAATTCCAGAAAAATCCATCAACATCATTAAAAGTCTTTATGATGGTAGTAAAGCATACATCGAAGTAGATGGAGCACTTACTGACCCCTTTGATGTTCTAACTGGAGTAAGGCAAGGATGCGTTTTATCCGGTTTTTTATTCATCATTGCCATTGACTGGATCATGACAAATACGACAAAAAATGAAAAGAGAGGGATCAGATGGAACTTTAACACCACCCTGGAGGATCTTGATTATGCAGACGACATAGTCCTGATTTCATCTAGATTCGCCGATCTTGAAAAGAAAACAGAGAAATTTAATAAATATGCAAATCAAATTGGACTACAAATCAATAAGAATAAAACAAAAACCATGCGAATAAATGCAAAATCAAATAACAGCATAAAAATAAATTCTGATGAAGTAGAGGAAGTTGATTCTTTCACATATCTTGGAGCAATAGTAAACAAACAGGGAGGCAGCAACGAAGATATAAATCAAAGAATAATAAAAGCTAGAATATGCTTCAGAAGCCTTCAAAAATTTTGGAGAGCTTCCAGTATAAAAACCAACACAAAATTAAATGTATTCAAAGCTACAGTCCCATGGGCGTAGCCAGGGTTGAACTTGGGGGGGGGGCAAGCAGGGTCGACTTTTTTATGTTTGTAGAGATCAATTTTAAAGCCCCGTGAGGGAGACCCCTCAAGTTTTAACAAGGGGTCTGGGGGTCCTCACCAGAAAATTTTGGAAATATGTCCCTAAGAACATGGTTTTAAATTGTTTTTTGGTACATGTAAACCCAAATTTGGACCTACATTTTTAGGTAGAATTTTGATTTTAATGAACTTATTACAAAAAAGTTCGAATAATGAAAGTTTAAATACTAAAGGGGGGCCAGGGGGCCCTCCCCCAGAAAAATTTAGAAAATTTGACCCTAAAATACTGGGTTTTAACTTCACTAACAGTAAAGTAAAAGTTAATTACTCGGGACTTAGGGGGGGGGCAGCTGCCCCTCCCTGCCCCCCCCCTTGGCTACGCCCATGTACAGTCCGCTCCATACTTTTATATGGTGCTGAGTGTTGGAACCTCCGTAAAACAGAAATAGAGAAGCTAGAAACATTCCAGAACAAATGTTTAAGAATTATTTTTTAAATTTTCTGGCCAAACAAAATATCAAATAGAGATTTATTAATGAAAGCCAAGCTATCACCTATTTACGAGGAAACTCTAAAAAGACGATGGAGATGGACAGGACATGTCCTACGCTCCAGACGGGATTGCCCAGCTAACATCGCACTCACTTGGGCTCCCGATGGAAGACGGAAAAGAGGCAGGCCAAGACTCACATGGCAAAGAGGCATGCATCAGGACTTGTGCAGGGCCGGATTAAAAGGATGGGAAGAGGCAAGGGGGTTGGCCCGGGACAGGGGTGCATGGAGGAAAAGACTGGACGCCTTATGTGCCAGCTCGGTGCGAAGAGGTTAAGTAAGTTAAGTAGTAGTAAATTTTCAAAAACTTTTTTGGAGCCCTCCCCCAAAAAATGCTTTTCTGTTGAACCTTTCTCAAAAAAGTTGAGTTGAAAGCAGAAAATCAATGTATTTAAAGATATATTTTTGAGGTCGCAGAAAAGACTTCAGTATCGGTCTATAATTTTGTATATTTAAATTATCCATATTAAGTAACTAGGTAACAAGCCATTCATAATTTATTTGGCAATCAAATTAAATTCTTAGTATTATTATTAATATTAATAACAAATTGACTTTTAAACAATCGGAAAAGGAAGTACTTAAAATAAATTGGCCCCTATCAACTGTGGGATGCGTTTTGTCCCTTAACTCTGACGTAATTTATGCAAGAACCTCAAGTTTCCTCACACAAAATGGAATCAACTGGAAAATACGACCTTTTTATTTCGTCCAACAAAAGCTCAAAACAGATTCTCCCTTTTTCTCACGGTAGGGAAAGCAACTGCAACAAGGGTCATTTTTCTTTCACGAACCCCCAAGATACACCTTTTCATCGAATTACCTCACCTCTCGGAAATTTGCCAACTTATCTGATTTACAGTAGGTATTTCACTCACCTTTCTTCTACGTCAATTTGCATTTCATGACCCCAGGGTCCTTGGGGGACCACCTACCCTCCTTCCCCGGACCCCTCTCCTAATTAGTAGGACCAACGTCGGCCCCTTTTTCGACCGACCGCATCGTTCAGTACCCTGTGTGGTCCTAAACGGTTGACAATGATCTTGGCAAATCGTTTTACTGTTTGGGTATGTTCTGGGTATTGTGTGGGGGTACGTGAGAACGAATTGAAAGGGTGCTCGTGGCCATGATTGTTCTCGCCGGGTGGTCGAACGATTGGGGTGTTGTATTCTATTTGAAGAGATGAATCTTGACGTCTTTTCTAGGAATGTGGCGAGTATCTGGCTGGGTTTTCTTTTGTGGATGTCAGAATTTGGGCTGAAGGTTCCCATAGTAAATTCGATTGCGGTGACTTTTATTACCTCACCTGGTTTCGTCACGATGCGTGGACGCAGGGGGGAGCAGGTTGTAAATAACTTTGTGGAGAGCCACCGAGAAATCACCTCTATTTAAAAAATGCTACCTATTTTTCGTTGGTTGCAGAGTGGATTTGAAGAAAGACGTAGTGGTTTGGGGTGAGCAGACCCAGTTAAATAAGGTGTTTTTGGTCAGTTTTGACCCCCCCACCCCCTTGTCAGCAAAGATACGCAAACTGCAACCCCCTCTCACAATGAGGTATTTGCATGAGTGAGGGATTTGCTTTATTTTATACTTTTTTGATACATTATGGTTTAAAACTCCCGAATTTCTGATTTTTAAGTTCAAAATATGTTTCAAATAACTTAAAATTCAATTTTATTTTTGCCAAAACGTCAGAAAAGTCACGTTATCAGAAAACGGGCTTCTATTGGATGTGACCTCACAGCGCATGATTTGTGATTCGAAAGTGTTTTCGCGCCAAACCGAAAAACGAAATTTCAAAAATTTATATCTCAGAAAAACTAGGCTACGAAAATACTTGATGTCAGTGGCGAATCCAGTAGGGGGGGATGTGGGGCTGCAGCCCCCCCCCAGGAATAAGACATTCAAGTTTTGGTAATAGCAATAAAACAAAAAATAAATTTTACTACGTTGCGGACATTCGGTGGTGTAACCCGAAGGGTCTCAAAATGAATCGGAACCCTACTTTTAAGGATAAAAATTCCAAAATTTTTCTGGGGGAAGACCCCCAAACCCCCTCGAAATTTTTGGAATCTAATAAGTTCGGTTTTTCCTTGAAAGTTTAGGGATTTACGAGGAGTGATCCTCTTTGATATAACCTAAAGTGTCTCAACATGAGTTAAAATGCCACTTTTAGGTGCAAAATTCAAAATAGGAACCCCTAAACCCCCTAGAAATTTTCCAATTCATAATCCTATAAACTATTTTCCTTGAAAATTCTACCGCTTACAATGAGTTGTGCTCTTTTGGTGGAATCTGATGAAAGGCTTCAAAATGAGGTAAAACACTATTTAGAGGGGCAAATTTTAAAAAAATTTCTGGGGGAGGACCCCCATACCCCCCTTTTACTTGGAGTCGACATTTTTACACAATTTTGAAACTTAGTACAAAAAAATTAAAACCTTCCAAAATCATCTCACCTAAAACTTTGTATTCCTAAGATTAGACCCCAGAAAAGATGTTGAGTAATAACCCCCTAACAAAAATCTGGTTATGGCACTGGCAACCCCCCTCCCCCTTTCAGTTGCTTATATTAATACTTGAACATCCCATAATAGCAATAAGGTTATTTTTGTGAAACTCAGCCCTCCCCAGACCAAAATCCTGGATTCGCCACTGCTTGATGTAAACGTCATTCTTCATGGTTTTTTATCTACTATTTTAATAAAATTTAATCTCAAAACGTGAGAATACCTCATTATGGAAGAAGACTGACAGATACGAACTTTGTTCTTTTTGGTACAAAATTAAAAATTTTGTATAAAATTTATTTTTAATTGAATTTCGAAATTATTTATGCGAAAAACAAGATATTTTCAACAATGTTTGTAGCATTTTATTTAAGCATCACTCATACCCCCTTTCCCCATTGTCAGGAAAAATTAGCGGTCATACGAAAATTAGGGTCTATGCAAAAAAGGTCAGTTATATATTCCGGTCAATGAAAAACAAATTTATTACATTGGTAAAGCTATATTTTTTTACCAACCGGGTTTTACATTGACCGGAATTTTCGCGACACCAAATTAGCTCAATGAGCTTATTAGCTCTTATGTGCTTACGTAATATTTGAACGGCCCTTTTCCGTTTGTTCTCAGAATTGGTAAAAAAATTCTCAAATTTGCAAGTTTATTTGATTTTTTAGTTAAAATTTGCCTTTATAAATAGCTTAAAACTTCATGGTAACACTGAAAAACTTGCAAATACCTATGTAAATTTTTAATTTTTGAGGCCTGAAAAAGTGCGATTTCACTTGTTAATATCTCCTCTAAAATATTATCATAAAATTCTTGTATCTTGCATAAATAATTTCAAAATTCATCTTAAAATAAAGTTTACAAAAAAACTTCATCTATGTAAAAACTAGGCAAAAGTTTTTAAGTTATTAGACTTTTTTTGTGGGGGGGGAGTAGAGCAAGTTTCTTTCGCAATTATAAGAGGTGCTGTGATTTGCTTATTTTGCTGAAAAGGGGGAAGGAGCTTCAACAATGACCAAAAACATGGTTACTTATAATTTGAACGGCCCCCTCATGTATTTTATGAACTTTCCCTAAATGACATGTTATGACTATTAAGATACCTTGTTATCTTACCATCACTTATTCTCAACAAACTTAAATGATTTTAAATCCAAGATTCATGTGAAGCTCTAATCAAAGCTCACCAGTCGAAACATTTGTTTCAAAACTATGAGTAATTACAATTTTCAGTTGGGATTATTAGTTTTACATCCATACACAACGAGTCTAGAAAACTCTCCTAAAGAGGGAGTGGAATTTTAAAATTAGCGTAATAGCATATTGGAAAATTAATAAGAAGGAGTCATCGTTCACACTGTCGGATTATTAATGATCAATCACAATCAGTCTGGAGAATCGTTTGAAATTAAACCGAGAAAACGCGTGTCGGTACTCTGAAAGCTTTGGCAAACATTTTCCCCCATTTTTACGAAATAATTTAAAATTGAACATTTAAAGATGCTTTAGTAACAATATAAAAAAATATTATTTTAAAATAATAAATATTTGACTTTGATATAAATAGGGCAGATATTAGACTCCAATTTAAAAATAAATACTAAAAATCGTAAAAACACATGAAATTATAATTTTTTAGGTGATTGTATTATGGGGTTTAATGGATGAAAATATAAAATACTTATTTAAAGGATGTAACCAAACTCATATGCCTGGCAAGGTAAAAAAAAGTAGCTTAACGACATAATGCACCCATATTTTTAAGTTCAAATGACCTCTTTTAATTAAGAACATAGGTTCCAACACAAATAAAGCCCGGTTTATGACATCAAACAGTGGCGTATATAGAAACTTATTTCGGGAGAGGCCCAAAACTATTTTTCACCCCCTATGAAGAAAATTTATTACGTCCAACGTAGCTTTTTATACATTATTTGTTTTAAATTATATGCAAAAGAACTTGTTTTTATGGGCCTCACTTTCTCAGGAGCCGCGCCACCTTTGCCTTGAATCCTTATAGAGCTTGGGTATTCCAAGTGGCACACGACAACAACAACAACAAAAGAACTTTTTATAAAGAAATTGTGAGTAATTTAATTCCAAGGACCGACTGGGGGTCCTCCCCTAGAAACATTTCGACAGTTTGACTGTATAAAAACTGTTTCTTTAATGAGTTTTGGAACATCAAGTCCGAATTTTAATACATAATTTTAAATAGGATTTAGATTTGGGTGAATTTAATATAAAAACAAGTTGAAAATAATAAAGTTCCCCAAGCGCAAAAGGGGACCTGGGGCCCTCCCCCAGAAAATTTTTGGAAATTTGACCCTTAAAACAGGGTTTCAACTTGGGTTTGGAACACCTAGTCTTAATTTTGGACCTCATTTTTAAGTAGGATTAGGATTTTGATGTTTTATCATAACAGTTAGGAATAATAAAAGTTCTAAGTACAAAGGGGGGCGTGCGTGGGGGGTCCTTCCCCGGAAAATTTTTGGAAATTTGACCTTAAAAACTGTTTTGGTACACCAAAAGTCCTGATTTCGGGGACGCCACTGACATCAAAACATTGCCTTTCACCATAAATTTGTTTAACTTTTGTTTTCAGAAAAATAATAAAGAAAACTTGTGTCTTCTGTGCCCTTGAAATCCCGTCGTCTTCAAAACACCCCCTGCTGGAATTGTCACACCAGTACGACCATTGTTGACTCCTATCTCAGGTGTGCCAAGCCTTCAGGTAATAGGGTCTATTGGGGATAATCTTGTGCAGTGGGAAAGATCCCAACAAAGAACTTTGCTTCAGGCCTATCTTTCGGCCCTTAACTAATGGTCGAGCGGCGTTTTTGAGAAGGGCGTGAACATATAGCCGTAAAAAATTATGTACAGTACTTTTTGAAAGGGATTGACAAACTCATTAGTAGTAAGGGTGGGAAAAGTGGCAAGGTTTGAAATTGATAATTGAATCACTTATTTCTGAAACATGCCAAACGCCACTTTTTTTTCTAAGACGAGTTAGTGGTGTCTTGAGATTCTGTAGGGGTAAACGCACATTTTAGTGTTAGTGTAAAAATAATAAAAACAACGTGATTTTAAAACAGTTTTCAAGCAAGTTAAATTTCAGCTTTAGTGCAGAAGCTAGAAGCAAGTGAAACTGCGGGAAATTTTGTTCATGTCGTCTCATCTGCAGCTCGTTTGGGACTGCAGTTTTTTTCTATTAAATCGCATAAAACGCTATATGCTATTGGAAAAGTCATTCTTTAGAGGTTAGAGGTCCATCAAGCCATAGTAAAAACCATATTTTTAAAGTTTTTGTACGAATCTCTCTCGAAACTAAGGATGTTTTGGTAGCTTTAGAAATTTCCATGCTTTTGGATTTTTATTACATCTATGAGATTGATATTTTGGATCTATGAATCACTCTATTAAAAGGAGACATCAAATCTATACCACAGATCACAATATTGAACTAATTAACTAATTTTGTTGTAGGCTTTTAAAGCAAAATAGCTTTACTGTCCACAAAGTTACATCTGAACAACTATCTAATTGGCTTCAGAGATTTCTATAATAACATTTCGAATTAGCTGACCACTATTTTTTGGTCTAGAGTTGAAATCATTTATTTAATTAAAGCTGCCCTTTACTCTTACATTAAAACGTACCTTAGATTATAAAACATAACACTTACATTCCATCCAGATGCGAAACTCTGCTGTAAAAAAACAATTAAACAAAAAAACACCCCCTGGTTGTGTTTTTTTAAATAAAACTCGGGTTTTTTCAAACCCTGATGAAGACAAAGAGAAAACTCAAAATCGGATCGAAATTTATATTTGCCACTTATTAAAATCAGACAGTGTTTTTCATCATTAACGCATCCATCGTTTGATGACCAGGAAAGAAAAATTGCATCGTAATCATTACTGGGTGTTCATAGATTTAATGTGATTATTTTTTGTTATCTTTTTTCTAGTTTTATTTTTCGTACCAAAAAAATAAAAATTAAATTTAGCGCACGAAAAATCGTCAAATTTCCAATGGATTGATACCTCAATTATTATTCTGTGAAAAATACCGAAAATTGGAACCCATATTATCGAAAAATTAAGGTTTGGGGTCTTGGCAAATGACAACGATGTTTAGTGCTATTTGAATTTTGTTTTTTGATCGAAACATTTTCCATCATAAATTAATCATTATAATCGAAGTCGCTCAAAAAGTAATCATAACTTTTTATCGAAACAAATTCCTATCAGAATTGGATCACAAGTTTTTTGCCCAAACCCGGCTTGATTTTTAAGATTACCCTCAAAATTTAATCATTAAACTAGGTTTTAAGATAAAAAAGGGCCTAAAAAACAACTTCCACCAGAAGTTTTTTCAACGGTTTTCGACTCTGTATATTAGGAAACGAAGATAGAAGTTTTTTAAGAAAATTAATGAAGGCAGCAAAAAAGATTTAGAAAAAGCCGTTTTCAAGTGGCTTTTGCAGCAGCGTTGTGAAGAAGCTCAGAAGCTTGATTGTCCGTACTCTGAAGCAATAAACATGCTGGCTATATGAATCCTATTAGGCACTGTATATTTGGACGGCTTTTTTTCAGCTAAACTCTACTCTAACTTCCACGGCTAGGCGTACCATTGGTTCCATCACTAAGCGCCGAGACTGCTACGTCATCACGAGACCTACAGCGCATGCGCCACTGGCCGTTTTGGCCGTCCAAATATACACTTCGATCCTTATTAACCTTTTATCGGAATAACTCCATTTATCCGATTTATTTAATTTTTTTTTAGGGTAGATCTTTCTGATTTGGCAAATTGAAATCGATTTTAACAAATATTTAAACTCATTAATAATTAAAGTGGTGAGTAATTTTTCAAGGTCCCTATTATTTACCTTTCTTTGCTAAACCAGTCGTAATCACACCCACACCCCATTTTGCAGACAGGAAAATACAAGCAGCCCTCTTGTCGCCTGTTAATGGCTTTTTAATGATGCAGGAACTGACCAAACCAACTTTTTCCCATGACATCTCCCTAGTCGCGGAACCTTCAAAAAAGATCCGAGGCACCACTCCCCAATAAACAACGCAGTGCAGACAGTCTCCATCCCCGTCAATGGAACCGGACGCCATTGCTTGTCATCTACTATCTACGGACAGAGGACAAGTCCAGGGGGTTGTCATCACCCCTCTGCTAATAGGGGTCAGGCGATAATGGAAGGAGGGGGGACCTCACACCGACAAAAGTGAAATGATCATCGATGCTAATCTTCGCAAGAGGGGGGTTCCTTTTAATGAGGGTTTCCCACGTTTTTTTGGAGCCTAGGGTCCGAATCTACCCCCTGCGAAGTGTTGTAAATGGGTCGATTAGTAGAAGACGCCATTTGGACGATTGATGTGCGATCTGATATGCGGCAATGCTGGAGGTCTCTTTTTAGGACTAGTACGTTTTTACTACGTTGTCAAAATAATTGGAAAAGATAAGAGTTTTTTTTCAAGGAACACTCGGATTCGAGACAATATTGAACTTTACGAGCCAGTTTTTTGTACTGAGAGAAGGAAATGTTGCTTTTAAAATTAAGGATGTCAAAAACTATGTAAATTAAACATTCCATGTTTCTTTTAGAGTAGGTTGTTAATATTGAGTAAGCTTTTTGTATATTTGTAAATCGCTAAATGCAATTTCAAACAAAAATGTAGATTTAATATGGTTATAAAAAATAAGAATTTGTTAACATAACTCATAGAATAAATTTTTATAAAGCAAAAATTTAATATATTAAGTGTTTGTATTGAATTGAAAGTGTAGTAAATAAAAATACTACAACAAAACAAAAAATTGGACAAAAAGATAGAATAAGTTATGTTTTTATGCCTAATATCAAAACCTAAATTTAAGTTTATTAAATAAGTTTTATTTATTTAGGGTATTTAATAAAGTGATATTTCTTTAATTCTTTTTAAAAGCATAATTTATCTGGTTACTTTGATTAAAAAGAGACGTTTCAAATTCTCCCATCTCTTTCTTTACTAATAAGTTTTTATGAGCCTAAGAACAAACAAAACGACACAGTAATTCTTTCTCCAAAACATTAATCTTAACGAACATAATTAATTTCCTTTCCTAGGTAAAAAAGAATAAAGAATAAAAAAAATATTAGCAACAAAAAAACCCAAACAAAACGAGGAACCCAAGATTGAAACGTTTATATTATTATTATTAACACACTGCGCCGTTTTTTATTTTTCCGCCATCGTTCTTCTCTCCGTTTCCATGGTGACTAATGCAGCGCAGGGGCCGTGTGCAAAAAAACGCGGGAAAAGACGGAGAATGAGGGGGAAGGCAGGATTCCTTTTAATTTGTCCGTTTTCTCCCGGATCCATGCGAGCGTATCAAAACTAGGCTTTAATTGAGATGAAGACAGCACTCGAAGCACATAATCCGGAAAAGCCGGCTGCTGTTATTAACCTTTGATATAGCGACCATGGCGACCTTTTCCGGCTGGCTGCCCGCGCCTGTGTTCCTTTATTAGCTCCTCCCCCCTTCCCGAAAAGGATAGCGTGCTCTCTCCGCCCCCCTACTCTCTTTTCCGGAAATATTTCGGTGCTTTAACGTTTTGCAGAAAAGCATGTTTGGAATGTAATTACACTGGGATACGCGGGCTTCGGTTCGCCGTATTCGCCTTGCGGGCTCAGGCCCCATATAGTATATGGGAGTTTTACGCGATTCTCTCTGTCGACTTCAATTTCGTCACTTTTTTAAGAGGAGCTTTTTGGGGTTTTTTACAAGTGCTCATTTTTTTTGGGTAAGTTGTGAAGGTTTCTTGGAGCTTTCTTAGGTTTTTCAGCTGAAAACTCTCAAATTGGAGGATGATTATCATTTTTGAAAGATTTGTACTTGCGGTCTGTCTATCTGTGATTTTTAACATTTTTTGCGGAAGTTAAAGGAACGGTTTATTAATTTGAGGATTTTTTACGGTCATTATAGTTCACCAGTTAAGTAGATAGCATACATATTTTTTTAAATATTCCTACCATGAAGTTTTAAATTTTGCAAAAAGAAGTGTCCTTCAGCCACCTACGTCAAGAAAGCTCAGCTCACGTGCCTGCCCAGCGGGGTGAGTCCCATGAAGTCAGAAGATCTAGGCGCTTCCCGCAGATGTTCCCCTGTGATTTGGAAAAAGAAGAAATTAATTTTAAAACTTTTTATAGAAATTCCGAAAACCATCGATATAGATAGTATATGAATTTAAAAGTTGTTCATAATCACACTAATTTCAATTTAACGTGTCTAATTTCAATGAAATGAAATCTTCGATAATAACTATTAGGTATAACAGTTCAAGAATCGTTCAACATTGTGAAGTATGTTACAAAATATATATTTATTTGTTTGTAATTACGTAAAATTTTTTAAATGAACGCAAATACTAAAAATGTTTTTTACTTACGTTTAAAATTACTGTTTACTGCACTTAGTGGTTTTTAGTTATTTATCTTCTTTTATAATGTTTTATTCCATTTCAATTAAAACAGCTCGTATAGCATGAAACTTAATAAATATCGTCTAAAAGTATCATCACACGATTAGTAATTTAGTTCTATAACGGAAAACTTTGTTAAAATCTTTATGCTCACCACTAAAAAGTTTTTAATAAAAGATATAGTATTAATAAACAATTAAAAAGTAACGGGTTCTTGGTGTTTTCGAAATCGGTGTTAAACAAGTTCAAGACTTCAAGAAGGAAGTTTTGGATATGTAAAAGTAAAAGTACTGGAGCTGGGGTTAATATCAAGAATTCATCTTCCCGTACACGATTTTAGTATATCACATACCTGGGTCCTGGGATGATAGTGTTAGTGGGGTACTGATCACAGAATCGAGCGTCAGCTGGTCGGGTTGAGCGTGGGGAGGGGGTCAAGGTACAAAAAAATAAAAGTAAATTCATCTGCCCGTGGATGAAACTTGGTGGAGATGGTAGTTTAGATTTCCTGATTACAAAAATGACCGTCAGCTGATGGCTGGGTGGCGGTGGAATGAAAATCAGCAGCTGGTCACGTGAACTTGCAAAAAAAAATTATTTGACAATGCATGAAACTTGTAGAAAGTCAATCTCAGTTATATGAATAATATAACGAGTTACGTACAACAGATATTAATTCATGAGTTTCTAGTATGGTTAATACTTCATGTAACAGAGATTGACAATCTTACCAAGTTTCATGCATTTTCAGATAAATTTTTTGTTTGCAAGTTCACGTGACCAGCTGACGGTCATTCCACCGAGACCCAGCCAGCTGAGGGGCACTTTTGTAATCAAGAACGTCTAAACAGTCTAAACTACCATCTTCACGAAGTTTCATCCCTTTCATCCACGGGCAGAGGAATTTATTTTTCACTTTTTTTTGCAACTTTGCACCCTCCCCACACTTAACTCACCGCTAAAATTTGATTGTTTTTTATTGAACGGTTTTTGCATTGAACGGTTTTTTCGTATATCCACCTAACCAGCTGACGCTCGATTACTTGATAGCACCCCTAACACTATCCTGTCATATTAAAATCAGATGAATTTTTTATTTTAACGCCTGATCCCGTACTATAATATTTGAATCACTTATTTCAGGAACAAATGGCCCCACGGTCACGAAAACGAAGATGGGCATCGTAGGCCTTGGCCCACTGCTGTTGCGCCAATGAGTTTAGTTTAGTTTAGTTTATTTCAGGAACAATGTCAAACGCCACTTTTCCTTGCTTTGAGATAAACGAGAAAAACTGTATTAGAAGCTCACTACATTTTTATGAAGATGTTTAGTGATTTTTTTAAGTAAACCTCATTTTACAGAAAAAATGAATTTTTTAAACATTTTAATTCTTTACATAAAAAATTATTGAAAATTTTGCATTTGACAGATTTCTGCAATAAACAGAATATTCTGGCCTACTGTCATAGCTTAACTCTAATTTTTTAAGTATATTTGTTATTAAAAGTGGGAATATTAGTTAAAAATAACAATTCCTTATTAAATACTAACCCATAAATTTTATTTTTGAGTTCTTATATTTCTCTCACTTTTGGTTATAGATGTATAAATACTTATTTTTTAATGATTTCAACTCTAGACTCAAAAATAGTGGTCAGCAAATTCAAAATGTTAATATAGACATCTTCGAAGTCAATAAGATGGATTTTCAGATGCAACTTTGGGGACAGTAAAACTATTTTGCTTTAAAAGCCTACAAAATCAGTTAATTCGTTAAATATTATGAGCTGTGGATGTCTATTTGATGTCCCCTTTTAATAAAGTGAATCATAGATCCAAAATTTCAATCACATGGATGTAATAAATGGCCACAAGCATGGAAATATTAAATATATAGCTACCAAACGTCCTTAGGTCCTGAGATTAGTGCAAAAACTTTAAAGTTATTGTTTTTACTTTGGCTGGATGGGACCTAAGAGGTAAATAATGACTTTTCCTATCGAATATAGTGTTTGTGTGTGTATCCAATTAAATAAAAAACTGTAATCCCAAACGAGCTGCAGATGAGACGGCATAAACAAAATTACCAGCAGTTTAAGTGCAGAAACTAGTCAAGCGACGTCGTTTGACTTATTTATGCTCTAAAACTGAAATTTAACATGCTGGAAAACTATTCTAAAATCACGTTATTTTTATTATTCTTAAATATGCTGTACCCCTACAGAATCCCATGACATCAATAACTCACTTTTAAAAAAAGTATGTCGTTTGACCTGTTTCAGAAATGAGTGATTTATTTTTACTTCAGGAGTTTTATTTGCCAAAATAAAATATTCCTTGTTTTTGCCTCTTATAGCGATTTCCTATTCTTTTCTGAGGGGAACGGATATTAGGGGAGAAACTCTGAAGCTGCAATTTCTTAGCCTTGCGACACACTGGGCGGCTCATGGTCGCTACTGCAATTAATCTCCATAAAAAAAGGCATGGAGAAAGCCTAAGTCCCCTATCTTGACAGGAATGAAGATTCCTGTCAAGATAGGGGGAGTCTCAGGCTGAACTCAATGCTTTCTCCCCTATCTGATTTACGATTCGGGCGTTTCGAGACGCTTGTAGTGTGGCGCGAGGCTTAAAAATAATATCGCTTTCCTGAATTAAAAAAACTTACACAGTTTAATTTGAATATAATTTTTCTTTCATGGCAGTATAGCCACCATATACTAGTTCCATGGTAGCCACACCGGTTGTAACGATCCTTCGGAGTGCAGAGCGAAGACCGACCATTTGAATTGTTTTTGTAGAATTTGCTTTTAAGAGTTGTCGATTGTTTCCAATCAGTTAAGTAATGATTTGAGCGATAGTTTATTAGATTCGAACAAATATTATCTCAAATATTTTTTTCAGATACATATAATTTATTATAGAGCATTTTCAATTACATGACTCGGACCTAGCAACGGCCTTAGCAACAGATTGTTTGACCTACAACAGTTAAAAGAAAATAACTGGTCATGGAATGCATCTATTGGAGCATTTGCAATCACATGACAGCAACAGAAACCGCCGCACCTAGCAACGGCCTTAGCAACAGACTGTTTGACCTACAGCAAGGAAGAAAATAAATGGTCATGGAATGCATCTATTGGAGCATTTGCAATCACATGACAGCAACAGTTACCACCGCACCTAGCAACGGCCTTAGCAACAGACTGTTTGACCTACAGCAAGGAAGAAAATAACTGGTCATGGAATGCATCTATTGGAGCATTTGCAATCACATGACAGCAACAGTTACCACCGCACCTAGCAACGGCCTTAGCAACAGACTGTTTGACCTACAGCAAGGAAGAAAATAAATGGTCGTGACCTGAAAACACTCTATTATTTAGTATTATTGTATAATTTTTCAGTTTAAATGTATATTGCTTAAAATTTTGAGTATTCTATACGTGTTTCGCATGCTAATCCCGTAAAAGAATGATAGTAAATTAAGAGGGATATCAAGTGCCATAGAAGTACTATGATTAATTTGGCCCTATCATCTTCAACTATTATCAGAAATCTTTTAAGGAGATAAAGACAAATTCCATTCATCTATTTGTCCATTTAATTTTATTCCTTTTTAAATGGAAATTCAAAAAGAAACTCCCTTTCTCAAAATTCTTAATATTCGCCGCTTGAAAATAATGCTGGTAACCGAGTATCTGATGTGATTTTATCATTCCTTAAATTGGTTTATTTCACATTTGCCTGTCCATACGTTGCATAAAAAAACGTGAAACGAAGAATCAAAACCGCATTTCAGGGGGAATTCATCACCGACTACATTTCACCATACGATTGCTATCGCTTCGAGAGCGTCTCTCGACACATGATCTTTTCACTTTAAAATTCAATCAAATTCGAAAAGCACGCAGCGAGATATCGAAAATTATCTTCGCAAGGGTTAAAAAAACTGAGGAACACCAAATTTCTTTTCGGAAAGGGAATTGGCGAGCGTATAGGATTGCTAGTGCAGATGGAACAAAGTCAGGACTGAATGAATATGTGAGGAAACACTACCTGCCTTTAAAAATGGACTTCGAGCGTTGCACGACCGGGTGAAGGATATGAGGATATTCCTATGAAATAAGAAAAATTGCTAAATGGAAATTGCGATTATTTTTCAGCCCTTTAAGAAGCTTTTATTTTTTAGCTCGTAAAAAATTTAGATCGATGGCAAAAGTTTTTTAAGAACAAGGTATTTTATTTAGTTCATGGGGGATTTAGGTGGTGAACTGGGGCCAAACTGGAAACCTTGGGGGCAAGCTGCCCCTCTTTGGAAACATGATTAATCCTTTTATACTTTCAAAAATTGGGGGCGTTACCCCATGGGTGTCATCTGGGTGGGCAACCGCCTCCCAAAATACTACTCTTAATTGTTCTAACACTTAACGTATAAATGTGCTCGCTAGGGGATACCTCAAAAATTAAGTTGGGGCAAAAAATCCTTGCTCCTCCCCCAACCGGAAACTGTAATGACACCTGCGTTGCCCTCCTATGATTCAATTCAATTGTAACAATGAATGTAATAGTAAACCAATCGTTATAGTTTCTCCTTTTGGTTAACCATCAGTTATCTTTCTTCTTAGATTTTCATTCAATTAAAATACCAACAGAAAAAAACATCTCAGAGACATCTCATTTAAGAGTTATTTTAACTAATATAATCTCTCGTCTAAGTTTTTAGTTCAGTATATTACAAATAATCCACAGGATTTCTTCATATATAATAACTGCAGTTTTATTTGTCTCTATTAGATTATATTTACTGACTATTTTGATTGAAATTTTTCTCAATGAAAATAAGAGATGAGATAATTCAGGAAAACTCGAAGATTAAATCAATAAAGGGAGAGAATACTTTACTAAAAACTGTGTTTTCCCGAAGATTACATTTTGCCTCCTTGTCAGGTTGTATTTTGTTTCCATAGTATATGTTTTTTTCATGAAATATGAGATTACTTTACTATATTGAAAAATGAAAAAATTAATAAGTTTATCACAACAGAATTCCAATACAGCGATACCGCAAGACTTTCTATCATGATTTAATAAATGGATTGTTTATTAATACCTCCTTCAGCTTAATCCAAAACGAAAATATAAAAAAAGTTAAAGAGAATCCACAATTTTCATTATCAACCAAACCAACCGGCAATTATCCAAATGATCATTAAATTCCATCAAAAAACTCAACCCGTTCACGAGCGTTAAGCTCACTCTACCGTCAACTTTATGACAATTAATTCACTTGGTTTGTCAAAGGGATTTATTTTAGGCCCTAAAAATGGAACATAATCCTCTATAATTAACTGGATGACTTGGGATTTTTGAGAGAAGTGTTTTTAATCCAGATTTGATCGAAATTAAGAGGTAAATTCACCTCGCAAAAAGATAATGAACTAGCAGAAAAAGGGGTTCACTGAAAAAATGTTTTCGATCCTAATTAATCAATTTAAGCGTTAATTCCACTGCCCAAACTTTAAGTCATTTAAAAGGTGATTAAGCTTTCAAAAAATAATCTCGGCGCCATACGTCGAACATAACCGGAACGGAATGCCGAAAAAATCGCCCAACGATCTCCCGTAAAGCGGCTCAATTATAAAACAGGAGCAGCTGAAACAAAATACAAAAAAAAATGGCGGCATTGTCAGGGAAAGAAAAAAGTCGGATTTGCAGTAGGGGTAAAAGCGGGGATTCCTATTGGCTGACGTAGTAATCGCATCATGCTTCCGACAACTGCATCATTGGTCAGCGAACGGAGACAAGCGGTTGCCGTAGCAACGAGCGAATGATTCTTGAATCGGATCATTGAAGAGACAAAAGGCAATTAAAGTAGACTAATGTCGTCTGATTTCATGCCTCCGCGAACACTGCTGCTCAGTATTTATAGAGATCGTCCGGTAATTACCGAGGGAAGAGTAAAATATCGGCACTCTTAACTGCCTTTTAGTAATTAGCTGTAAATTAAGCTTGACTTGGCCGTTATTGGCTCGCTCCCGCTAAAAAGGCGGGAAAAGCCGTTGGAAATTTTAAACTCGTAAATAAGGATTTCCCTCTTGGGCGAAGCTTTGGAATTCTTAAAACCCGTCGGCTGTAGTAGTATTATGTTCCGAATTACCCCCTTCGGAAGATCGTTACTGTTCGGAATTAATCCATCGGGGGCGGATTGGGGAGAGGTTTAGGTCCGAAAAATGCGGGGTTTAATTGTTATTGGCGCTGGCCGACCGTGATGCAGTCTAATTCCTGTTAAGAATGTCAGTCAAGCTGTTGTGATTAAGACAGGGATACTGACTTGAAGAACGGTCGTTAAGGGGGTGATTGTGTCAACCTGTAACGAGAGATTAATGTAAGACGAAACCCCGTTGCGCATTCTTAAGAATCAGATAGAATTTCTCCGTTAAGTACTTTAACTCTTTTCAAATCTAGATTCTGTTTGGAGACCTGTGAAGAGGTTCTTATCCTTATGCAATGGTCTTGAGCTTGAGCAGGAATCAAAATTTAGAGATAGGGAACATCCAAAGGCCCAATTTGCAGGATATCAGTAGCATTTTCCTTTTTTGACCATAGAATAGGATGAAATTTACCCCATACCCCCAAACTTATAATATTCCCTACCCAATACTTTTGCCTACGCGCCACTCTCATCAGTTACTATACTGGACTGCAATGTTTCTTTTACCCTATGACGTCACTGCGGCGTATAGCCATTAATACTGCATTTTGATAGAACCCAATAAGAAAAATTATTTTTTCTTCACCCGTAAAAGAGAATGAGGGGCCGTTCAAATATTACGTAAGCACCCAAGGGGGGAGGGGGTGGGTTTGCTCTTTGCTTATTTTTGCTGACTAGGGGGGAGGGGGAATATGAGTGATGCTTACGTAAGATGGTGCATTTTCGAAAATCTCTTGTTTCTTGCATAAATAATTTCAAAATTCAACCAAAAATAAATGTAACAAGAAATAGAATTAGGAAATCTGACGTAAGCACTTTTTTCTGGAGATGGACCACCCTAACATTTTGAAATTCTAACCTTGAATAGTAGTGTTTCGACTCATTTTTAAAAACTTAGGGTTACACCCAAAAAGGACAGCTCCTTGTACGAGTAGCCTAATTTTCAAGGAAAAAAAACAGTATTACTAATAGGGATGTCAAAATTTCGGGGGGGGGGTCCGGCAGTTTCTTACGTAATTATGGTGGGGGGGTTGAGGTTTGCTTATCTTTGCTGACAAGGGGGGTGGGGGGTTAAAAATGACCAAAAAAGTGCTTACGTAATATTTGAACGGCCCCTGACTGACAGTTGGTTATCCCGACCAGAACGCTAAAAATTTAACAGGGGCTTTAACAAAGTGCTGTATGGTAATACGCGTCTCTGCGCGGAAGGAAAAACTGAGTGAACATAAACCCTGTCGGGTTGCTAGGAAGAGTTTCAGTACCCAAATCGTGATAAAAAAGGCGTTATACTACATGGGTTTAACAAACTAATCGTATTTCTAAATTAAATTTCTTAATTTCATTTAAAATTCAGACACCGCGCTGGGAACTACTTTCTTCGTTTGCTTTGCCATATCAGACAGGGTCACACACAAGTAACCGTTGCTCTGTTCCATCTTAACTTGTCAGCACTGGGAAAGTCAGATAATAATATATATATACCAATCCGCCCGAAAAGTAGTACAAGATTGTATAATTTAATCATCCTTTTTCCCCCATCATAATTAATCACCAGCCAAAAAAAAATAAATTCTATTATTTAAATTTTTGGTTTTGTTTTCTATCCTTTAATTAAAAATTTATCGTATTAATATAATGTCCACATAACCACAAATATTTTAGAGATATAAATATCCTCATTAATTTGGTCCTGGAACATTCAGGTATTGCTACTCGAGCCTGAATTCACAGAACAGCAAACATCGGGATAAATCTGATTTAATATACGTATGCCCACCATGGGACCAGTTATTTTCTTTCTATTTAGCAGCAGGTTGGTTACCCCCATAACCATAATGATATAGAATTTAAATTTGTTCCATAACAAAAAAGAAACCCAAAATTTTAAAGCCTCTTTTTTGGCAAATTAGCATCAGTGTATGTGAGAGAGCATATAGGCGCCGACTTCATAGGGTTTGAGGGGGCTTGGCCTCCCCAATGTTTGAATAAGGGGGCTAGCCCCCCCCCCAATATTTCTTATTAAAAAAATTCATCTATTATTTTCTTTCATGAACGAATAAAAGGCTATGTGTTGGTTGGTCGTCGTTCACTTGATCCCGGAAAAGCAACTTTCTGCGTTGCTCGAGACAAATAGAATGCCACCCCGCCGAAGCCTCAACCCTGTAGGTCCATATCTGCAAAACTCCGCTTTATCTCTTGGCCACCGGTGTCCGGTGTTCAAAGTGTTCGGGTATCTAGGAGGCCATCAAATAGCATGCGAACCCCTGTCACTCATGGCTGCTGGGCTCATTATAATAAACTATTATTTTATACTCTAGACATAGACATAGACATAGACAAGACTTTATCGTAATGGGCTCGTGCCCGTTTACAAAGTAGCAAAAATAAAGGAACAAAAAGTACAAATGAGGAAATAAATTAATACTTAATTATCATTGAACATTAAAACTATGAAAGATGAACGTAAATATACACAAATATATATTAAAGGTTGTTGGAACATTGGGCTAACTCGATTCATCTAATAAATTTTTACGGACTTTTAAAATAGAAATTGTAAAATAAAAAATTCTTTCGTATTGACTTTGAGTTAATATTAACGGAAAAGGTTTTAATCCGGTTAAGTATTTGTTTCTGTATTGATTATAAAGAGGACAAGTGTTGAATATATGATTCCAAGTCTCATTTTCTTCATTATTACAGAAAGTGCAAGGGTTAGAAGGAAAAATTTCAAAAATTTCGTTTTTGTAGAAAATTCGGCTTTAATTAAGACGTAGTTGAAAGATAAATCTTTTAATGGTTATATTTAAGGGTGATTCAATATAGGTTTCAGGGGAGGCGCTGTTTAAGATTTTATAATGGGGAAAGTTAGTACTATTTTCCATTCGAGACAGGTCATTTTGAAGGGTCTGATCTCGGAGAGATTGTAACACCAGGGGCAGAAAATAAGAGGCCATATAAGGGTCCTGCGAGACAAAAATGAAACTATAACCTAGATTATCAAGGATTTTTTTTATAGATAAAACCCAGTTAAATTCTGTATTGCTCGAAAATTGTGCGTTTAGAAGTAGTTTGTTATAGCAAATTTTTATATATCTGTCATTTGGTAAGTTCAGAATTTTGATCCAAAATTTTAAAATTATTTTGACTACAGTAACTGATATTGGGGGTTGTCCTAACTCTAATCTTAGAATGTAACCAGGAGTATATCTGGAAAGTAAAAATAGTTTTTTAACAAAAATACAAAAGATTTTTTCCAAGTCGAAGATATAGTTTATGGACCAGATCGGAGAACCATATATGAACACAGACTGAATTAATGACTCAAATAGTTGAAACCATGCTTTGGTCGAGTTAGCCCGTGATCCTGTAAATATTGACCAAGATGCATTGATTGCCGCTATTGCCTTGGAAGTGAAATAACGTCTGGCACCATTAAATTTACCTGTAGAAGAAAAAGGAATTCCCAAATATACATATTCTTTAACAATTTCGAGTTTTGTGTTCTGATAAAAAAATACATCCGACTTAGCCAGCTTTCCCCCTTTCCGGAAAATCATAATTTTCGTTTTGCTTATGTTAACTGTCAAAAGAAAATCAGCGCAAAAATTTTCCAATTATTTTATACTCTAGCTAGAACGTAAAAAAATAATCTTTCAAATTTGGAAATGGTATTAGTAACTTTCTGTCAAGCCTTCAGTTAGTAAACTTCTGTCAAATATTATATACTACTGCAATGAAAACTATTTCTAAGTATAAATGTTGTAAGTACTATATCATTTATTCCATACAATATTAATTTATTTAAAACTGTTGGGGCTAAATTACAAGAATTCGCATTTATTGGTTCTTGCCGTGACTGACTTAAGATTCTATTTAATTTCTTTCATCAATTAAAGAGCTCTACATTTACACCTCAAAAATAAATCGTTCAGAAATAGAAAAGCTCTGGCCACAAAAGTTGCCAGAGGTTTCCACGGGATTTCTATGTTGACTCAACTTATTCTATATTGCATCCATCTTTTCACTACTTTAGGAAGCGTATCCATCGGAAATACTCTATTTAATCTACACATTGTCTCTCTTCAGATTGGTGTCTCATTTTTTCCCCAACTTCGGAAGTTTAATTGGGTTATGTCCCTAAATATTTTCTCAAAAAAGTCGTCAAACACAGAAAAAGTTCAGTCTGAACAGAGAAATCCAGTGGAAAGATTAGATCTGTCAACTTTTGCTGCCCAGAGCTTTTCTGTTTCTGAACGATTATTTTAACAATGTACAAATATACTGTTAAATATCTTTAACAGGTAATCTAAAGTATATTTTTGAGTAACCCCTAACCAATTAGAAAGTTACGTAAACTAGTCAAGGGAATCAATTTATTTTCCTTTAACCTAAACAATTTGATTGTATCTCATCATTGAATAACCTCCGAATTGTCAAGCTGGACTTTAAATATCATTAGTACAGATAGTGTAATGCTTTTGAGAATGAGGCTTAATGCAGACTTTAGTTAATAGGGATAATCATTCTCAATATCAGCCACGAGATCAATTAACATAGTAGATCCGATGTGAACAGCTTTATTGGATTTACTGTAAGTATTTGCAGTCAACTAAAGATGTTTGATTGTTTGAAATTTCAGAGGAGTTTCAACGCCAAACCGATTTTGAGCTTGAGGAATTTTTTTTAGTTTTCTTGTTGTTGTTAATCGCCGAATGGATATGAAATTAAGAGTTTTCTAAACATTACGGTTCTGGAAAAACTTGTTTTTGCTTTCGAAGTATTAAAAGCTGACTCCATTTTTTTATCCATCATACCTGCTGTTGCGGAAGGAACAAAATTTTCACAAAAACTCTTGGCGAGTGGAAGACCCAAACTTTTTAATGCCACGGCCAAAACCGTCGATTGGCCATTGCTTCATACTTTTACTTAGTACTCCCTCTGCCATAGCTCATTTCACATATACGGGGTGTTTCATAACTTCTAGGTGGGGGTAGGGCACACCAAGAAATCGACACGTTACCTTTTGGGAATGGATTAAAACCAGTGAAATCGTTTGATTCCGAAAACCTATCCTATATATAGGCACTGAGCTATAAAACAAACTGGAGTGACGAGTGAGCGTGCCGAAACCGCATCACACTTTATCGAAGTTTGTGTCTGCGCGGAAAAGTTCGTGTCTTCTCCCCACCCTTCAATTTTTGAACTCCTACAGATATAGTCATGAAAGTTGGGTCTAAGTATAAGTTTATCCGATGCTACATTTTCAACGCCCTTTAGTGGAAATTTTAGGAGTTATAAATTCTATTTTAAAAACTATTAGATATTTACTAAATTAGTCAATTACTAAGTTGTAGAGCAGCATCGTTTTAGTAGGAAAAGCCACCTTAAGCAAAAAAATATCTTGAATAAAACTCCTAAACGCACATAAGTCCAACTCAAAGCTTTACAATAAAAGATTTAAGTGGTTGGGAATAAAGAATTCCAATTTTTAATCATGAAGTAAACTTCATGTAATCCATTATAAGAAATTTTCTTCACACTACGGGAAATTAAAATTAAATGATTCCCAAAGCCGGGGAATATGTGTTTTATGAAACTAATTAAAAAATGCGTTCATTTCTTTATGGTATGAGGTATTCGTAATCTTTCAAAAGTTTGGTATTTATATTATTGGTAAGTAATGAGGTTCAGTAATTAATCCTCAAATATTCAGGTGTTCACAGCCATGTGAGCTTCCCGTTTGTTAAAACGGGTTGTAAGATAGCTTAGTACAGTTGCATGTTTTTTATCACCAGTAAGAAAACTGAAATAATATTTATATATAATTTGCACGTTAGTGTTATCACTTACATGGTAACTACAAAATATATATATAAATTAGGGTGTATCGAAAAAAACTTTTTTTTTTATTTTGATGATGCCTTAGTGCGGAAAAGTTGTCTAAGGTGGCAGAGAGTACCTGTGAATTTTTTCAGAATTTTTGGATAATATCTTGAGGTGCCGCCAAGGCCCTGAAGGTCCCCATGTTAATCCAATGGAGCGCGCAAGCCAAAAAGGCCGAAAATTGGTTTTTCGCCCCTCATTTCTACCCTAATCACACGATAAATGTCTTCACTCGAGTTATGGACCCTATATGATCTAGGCTATCCGACAAAACTTGAATAATAGCCTAAATCTCTATATAATGTTGATTGTGGGCTCTGATTTGAACGAGGAAATACGCGATTTTCGACGAAATTGGAGCTTACAAAAAAACGTAATATAGAGATTTAGGCTATTATTCAAGTTTTGTCGGATAGCCTAGATCATATAGGGTCCATAACTCGAGTGAAGACATTTGTCGTGTGATTAGGGTAGAAATGAGGGGCGAAAACCAATTTTCGACCTTTTTGGCTTGCGCGCTCCATTGGATTAACATGGGGACCTTCAGGGCCTTGGTGGCACCTCAAGATACGTATTATCCAAAAATTCTGAAAAAATTCACAGGTACTCTCTGCCACCTTAGACAACTTTTCCGCACTAAGGCATCATCAAAATAATAAAAAAGTTTTTTTCGATACACCCTAATATAAATACACCCTCACTAATTAGTGCAGGGTATGAAAATGTGATGAGAGCAAATTTGAAGTATGGTCATATTTCATCACCAAAGCCAGCTCTAATGATTAAATTTTATGTAAAATTAATAGTACAAGAGCTAGCAACGTCGGAAAAGCAAGAATTTTAGAAAAGCTAATTCTTTAATATATCTTTCCCAATGCTCTTTCGAACAGCGTACGGGGTACCTGGCTGCCGGTAAGCGGTGGCACAATTAGTGCGCATCCCACCTTTACAGGTAAAAATCTTGATTTTTAAATCATTTTAGAAAGATTTTTTTCATTTTCACTAACTTCTAAACACTATTAGAAAAATTAATTTATTATTGCCAGCACTTTGTGTCGGTGGAAATAACGTGCCAGATGCAGTTTTTGATAAAAAAAAAGCATTTATTTCGCACCATTTTAGAATTGATGTCATTTTAATATTATTTTATATAGATATAAATAAACCCGAAATTAATTTGCCAGCACATAATTCGGGTGGAATCAATAGCAAGACCGATTCAAAGTTGTAAAAATACACACTGGCGTTCAAAATTAAGAGAAAGTGCACATTTGTTCGATTTTCTCCGGATCTACGGGACATATTGTGACGAAATTTGGTATGAATATTGGGGTTAATATAATACCCTATATATATTCATTCAAAATTGTAATACACACGCATGCGCAGGAGCTTAAAACATCAGAATTGAAAGGTATGAAATAGCGGTTTCAGAATGGAATTTCAAAATGCTAGTTTGAATGATTCAGAATGCTATTTTTAATCAACAAAAACATTAATTTCAAACATTTTAGAATGCCTGTAATTTTAATATTATTTTATATGTATATCAATAAACCCAAAATTAATTTGCCAGGACATAATTCGGGTGGAATCAATAGCAAGACCGATTCAAAGTTGTAAAAATACACACTGGCGTTCAAAATTAAGAGAAAGTGCACATGAAGTGTATTTTTACAATATTGAATCGGTCTTGCTATTAAATTGCACCCGAATTAAATCCTGGCAAATTAATTTTGGGTTTATTGATATACATATAAAATAATATTAAAATTACAGGCATTCTAAAATGTTTGAAGTTAATGTTTTTGTTGATTAACAACAGCATTCTGAATCATTCAAACTAGCATTTTGAAATTCCATTCTGAAACCGCTATTTCATACCTTTCAATTCTGATGTTTTAAACTCCTGCGCAAGCGTGTGTATTACAATTTTGAATAAATATATATTGGGTATTATATTAACCCCAATATTCATACCAAATTTCGTCACAATATGTCCGCTAGATCCGGAGAAAATCGAACAAATGTGCACTTTCTCTTAATTTTGAACGCCAGTGTGTATTTTTACAACTTTGAATCGGTCTTGCTATTGATTCCACCCGAATTATGTGCTGGCAAATTAATTTCGGGTTTATTGATATCTATATAAAATAATATTAAAATGACAGCAATTCTAAAATGGTGCGAAATAAATGCTTTTTTTTTATCAAAAACTGCATCTGGCACGTTATTTCCACCGACACAAAGTGCTGGCAATAATAAATTAATTTTTCTAATAGTGTTTAGAAGTTAGTGAAAATGAAAAAAATCTTTCTAAAATGATTTAAAAATCAAGATTTTTACCTGTAAAGGTGGGATGCGCACTAATTGTGCCACCGCTTACCGGCAGCCAGGTACCCCGTACGCTGTTCGAAATAGCATAGGGAAAGATATATTAAAGAACTAGCTTTTCTAAAATTCTCTCTCGAAAACGTTGCTAGCTCTTAGACTAAAAGCTGATTTAAGTTATAAAACTCGTGATCACAATTCGTTTTGATTAAAATTCTGGTACTTTTTAAGCGATATAACTTTTTTGAAATATAAGAGTTCTCTTCAGTATTTTTCAGAATAGTCTGTGTTCCTCTCAATTTCTGATCATCTTCCAAGCAATAAAAATTACTTTTATTTTTTTATTCAGAAATAAATAATAAAAATAGTCAACCCAGAAAATCATAAAACATTAATCAAAATGACGATTTTCGTTTCTGATTGTCAAACAGTGATTTAATGATCCGATTTGTTTGTTTTTTCATTTTTATAGTTATCAATTCTGCTTCAAATATAAATGATCGATCATTTCTTTATAAACATATAGCCAACTTTAGCACCTTAACTAATTTTAGAATAATTTTTCGTTTCCAGTATTTTAAAAATTACATTTTTTCTGCATTTTTAAAGTGGAAAAAACTTACACTTTTCACATGAACCACATTCCTTTTAAAGAAAGATAAACTTCATTTGAAAAGATAATAAAATTTTATTTAATAAACATTTCTAAGCACAAAACGAAATAAAATATGTAAAAATACTAGACTAGCATAACAAAGCATTTCACATTTCCTGAATGAACAGGGCAATCACATGCATTTTCAAAAGTTTGATTTACAAGTTTACATTTGGTTGGTTCAAAAAACCTACCAAATGATTTTATACAGATGATGAGATTATAAATTGTGCGTGTTAAAAAAATATACTAAGTGAAAGAGGGGAAACCAGAATCATCCATTTCAAATGATTTTTGCAAAGCATTTCAGATATTAAAACTAAGGGATTGACCGGATATTTAAATTTCCTTCTCACAGTCAAACGAACTCTATCACACGAAGATATAAAACTAATATAGTACTAGTTAAAGAACCGAATTACACATACAGTGAAGATAGTAAAATTTTAAGTTTTGAACGCATACAAGGTTTGATTTTCAATAAAGCAGGGTAGGAAATATAGGGTGGAATCGCGCGGAACTCTCTTCAACTTTTAATGCAAAGTTCAGTAATCGGGAGACTGTGATAAAACTTTTAAAAAACAAAGATATTTTCATGAATTAATTTCAAAAAATAAATAGCTTAATGTAGCCCCTTTTCATTAAAGTAAGGAGATAAAAATTCAAATTAGGGAAAGAAGTGAAGAACTTTTTTATAAATGCTACCATTTAACTAATTTCTTTGTGGTTTATAACTTCAAGGTTCAAGGGCGCTGCACCCCCATAGCTAACTTCCCCAGATTTCTCACTGAACACATGTATACTATCATAGAGATAATACATTTTCTAAAACAAATCTTAAATAGAACATTCCATTACAGCTTTTTTTTCTTGTTTTTCACTAAATCAAAATCTATAAACCCTCAGTGCATTTTGTTTGGCTAGTTTTTTTATCGACCTTAAAAATTATAAATTATTATTCCTACAAGAGAAATTAAAGCAAAAACTAAGTGTTCCTCTTAACCCCGTTTACGGTACACGATTCGATAGACTTAAATTAGTTATATTTGGGTACTAAAAAGGAGGATAATGGACATGCAAATCACTTTGTACCCGGCGATTAAAATTCACATTTTCTTCCATTTCTAATAATTTAAGCCTAAGGGCCTATTCCCAATGAAGATGAATGAATGAGGCCCTCTCTGTGTATCAAATGGTTGTGCATGTGCAATCAAATGAATGAATGTAAGTGTGGCCAACATATTCACTCTCGTGACCGAGGGATCTCGATCTGGGGTTGAAAGTATGTCTCAGTTAGTTGTAAGACTGAAATTTGACTTCAATATGGCACCGATACTTTTCCACCCGCATGAGAACTGTCAACTGGGGTAACTAACCTTGTGCAGGCTACCTTCTTCCAACATTAAAAAAAATATTCAAGTTAGTGAGTTAAGGACAATAACAAACACTTATATACAAGTCTCTTTTACATCGCTGCAATCGAACGACGTATCTGCAATTGGTGGAATTTTTTCTCTATGGATGCTTGGCAGCAAGACTTCTAGATGGATTGCCTAGTTGAAAATTCATATTAGATTAATTCATATTAGTACTTTGGCAACCAATCTAAAACTGCCTTGCTGCCAACCTCCTCTGTAGTAAAAATTCCTCCATTTGGCAGTGTTTCACTGGTCTTTTTCCAGGACCCAAACCAGCACATTACATACGTTCAAGATTCGTAAAATTTTTGTCATGTTTGGCCAAATTTCGCATTAACTTCTTGTAGCAATTACATAAACTTGGCATATTTGGTATAAGCTGTGCTACTAGGAAAGGGTGAAGTTGCATTCAAAAGCCGAAATCACCCCAGCTAACCGAACTCAACCCAGTTGGTCGGTTTCCAGCCATTCCAAAGGCTCCAATAGACCACTCAACAGCACTAACAACGCAGGTTTCAACCCTTCGAGAGGATAGAAGGTTCAGCTGACTCAGTCCCTTGGGTTAGATTCATCGTCAAAAGTCCCGACGACCCATGGTGGTTCACTCGTCCCACTGCTGTTGATGATGTTGCGGCTCCGGAGAGGATTGCTCCCTGTTGTTGTTGGCTTCCCCAGGACTTCCTCCCTCCCTCATCTGCGCCAACCTTGCCTGCTGCAGCTCCAAGTGTTGCTTGCGCCACTTGATGCGTCGGTTCTGGAACCAGATCTTGACCTGAGACTCCGACAGGTTGAGGGTGGATGCCAGGTAGAGTCGTTCAGGGCCCACCATGTACTGTTGGCGCTCGAACTCCGACTCGAGCCGTTCCAGTTGCTCGGGGGTGAAGATGGTGCGGATTCGCTTCATCTTGCCACCTCCGTGGGTCTGGGTGGGGGGGCTCTTGGGGGTGGGTTTCACAGGGGGGGAGAGGATGTCGTAGATGGAGTTTGATTCGCCATCGTCCGGTTTGCGGCTGTGGGGTTTGCTGCATTTGGAATCTGGGAAGAAAAAGGAAACTATGAGATTTTTCATCGTTGAACTCTATTTGTAGCTACACTAACCTAACACCTAGTAGAATTATTTTTCATACATGAAAACCATACCACAAGTTGCTCAACTCGTGGGAATATAGGGCCCGAGAACAAATTTTCCCTACCAATAATTTAAGTGGGTAAATGGGCCCTCCATTGATAAGGGGTCATCCATAAATTACGTGAGGTGTTTTTTCCAAAATCTGGATCCCCCCTCCCCCCTTGGTGAGATTTAGTGATATTTTGCTGGACCCCCCCTCCCCCCCAAGTGAGATTTACCTACAACCTTTAAAAATAATTTTCTATCCAATTCGTTTGCATTTTGAGGAAAAGAACATTATTCCGCCTAAAAATCACCACACTATCTTACCTGTGGGTATTATTCCTTTCTCAAACTTAAAAAAATCGTTCAATTTCGAACTTAAAAAGTTGACGTGAGTTTTTAACCGACCCCCCCTCCCCCCTTGGTGAGATTTTTCCAAACCCCTCCCTCCCCTTTTTGACCTCACGTAATTTATGGATGACCCCTAATGGAGTTCCAGGGCCGTGTGGTAGATTAACCCAGTATGAAACAAGTCCTAGAAATGCCGCCCCTAATTTATTTTTCCATTAAATAACCTATAATTCTGGTAATTAATTCGATAGTAATTTTGATTAATTGTTCTCTCCTCCCTTTAACTCAAAAAACACAAAACCAAATAATAACAGAAAATTTTGCGAACTTTTCACTTTTTTATACCTGAAAAAGTGTGTTTGCCGCGTCCGGTCCAGTTAGCCATGAGGATCACTGATATCTTAAAACAACATTGCAATGTTTACGAAAAAAACAGCAGAAACGGTATTCTGCAGATTACACATTTTTCATAAGTACGTGGGGTGTCAAAAAATATTTTCCGGATTTTTTTCCGGTCGAGGGGTTTAAAATTTTAGGCGGCTTTTGCCTTGCCGCCCCTCTAAAATTGACGCATGAGGCAGCGGCTTCTCTGCCTCATGCCACCACACGGCCATGTGGAGTTCCATTACATATTTGGAGCAGTGACAGAAAATTCTATGTGAGAGGTATTTAATGGAACATATTATGTTTTCTCTAAAGAATATTGTTATTCCTAAACTTGCCAAAAATTATGATTAGACCGATATATCCCAATAAAACCTTAAAAATGCCATTTAAAGTTAGCAAAGACATTTGAAAACAAGCGTTGAGTTTAGGAATAACAATATTCTTTAGAAAAACATAAAATTTTCCATTAAATACCTCTCACATAGAAGTTTCTGTCACTGTTCAAATGTGTAATGGAACTCCCTTATCAATGGAGGGCCCATTTAACCACTTAAATTGTTGGTAGGAAAATTTGTTCTCGGGCCCTATATTCCCACTAGTTAGTTGAACATCTTGGGGTATGATTTTCATGTATGAAAAATAATTCTACTAGGTGTTAGGTTGAAGAAACAGTTCCGTGCTTAACTTTTGGAAGTGAGTGTTGTATATTCATAGCCGTCAACGTCGGTGTTAACCAACAACTAAAGAAATAAAATTACTCTGATTGGTGGAATCCATCTTTGGCTAAGGATTTTACACCGACGTCGATGGCTGTGAATATGACCCAAAGTCGTATGGAAAAACACCGGTGTAACTTAGGTAACTCAATGCCTTTAATTAAAAGTTTATTTTAATTCCCTTAACTACATGATGTTATAAATTATCTTTTACTTTTAGATTCTAATCTAAGAATCAATTATATTAGTAACCTTTTTGGCAATGCCTTTACCTTTGAATTGTAGTACAAGTTCCTTTGTATTAGAAATGGTTAAAATCCGTATTTTAGGTGTGAGATTTATTCTTGAAATACTCGCAGTAAAACGACTATGTCTTTATATTCCAGACTTACTATTAGTTACAAGTATGCAAAAACAAACTTTCAATACGTGAAAGTATCCGACTTATTAAGAAATTCGATATTAACTACAAAATGGTACAAAACAAATGAATAAACATTCCAAAATATTCAAGTTCTACTTTACTTTTTACAATGAACCTTGAAATAACCTCGTCTAACCTAGCTTTAATGAACATAATTGTTAAAATGAACCTATTCACCTGTGGTGCCACATGAAAAGCAACACTATAACAACAGAACATCGGCTGAAAACTATACATTTGATCCCCACAACAGTTCAGAATACTAGGTTCAAATGCAGCTAAAACAGCAATGATCCTGTTACCCACTTGTTTTGTTTATAACCAAAACTGATGTTAATAAAGGTAACATTTTGCCAATTCCCTTATCACATTGACCCCATTAAAAATAATAAAACAAACATATTCTGTCAGACCCTCTACATCACCAATAAACACCCCTCTCACTAAATCACAGCCATAAACGCCAAATAATCACATTAGCCCCCCAACAAATCAACCATACCTCTCATTAGATCCCTAATCCGATCGTCACCCCATACAACAACCGGCTTACACCCACTCAAGCGGACCCAATCCCCTCATAACCCTACTCTCATCCCCCTCCAAATTAAAAATGATCACCCACCAACAAAATAAAATATAAAAAAAATATTAAGCCACGTAACGGGATGAGCATGCATTTGTCCTGTCAGCTGTCCGTATGGTAGTCACTGTCCCCCGATTTGATACGCATTCCGGACCCTTGCGGGTTTTTGATCAGGAGGAGGGTGGACAAAGGGCACGCGCGGCGGATGAGTCCCTTCGCTCGTTGAGGGGGCGGGAGCAGTGTGGGGGGCCGTTCAGGTGGAGAGGGTGGGTGGGTTGCTCGGTTTGGCGGGGAATCGCGATAAAAAGAAAGCAATTGTGTATTAGGATTTTTCACTTTCGATGTTCATTTTGGAGGAATCATCCAAAACCTAAATTGGCGTGTTTCACTCTTTACTCCTTCATTTTTCTATACGAAGAAGCGATTCAGGATGAACAATGAATGTGAAACAGTGTAAAGGCTCACTCGTCACACTGTTTTAAAGGAGTAAAGAATCAAACGCCAATTTACACTCTTTCTCTTCGAATGATTCCTCCAAAATGAACGGAAAAAGTGATGTCTAAATGAGCGTTTAAGGTTCCCTCACACTGTTCATCCCGAGGGATTCACTCCTGTGAATCGCCACATTGCATGGAAAGAAGTAAGGGGTCGTTCAAATATTACGTAAGCACTTTTTTGGTCATTTTCAACCCCCCTCCCCCCTTGTCAGCAAAGATAAGCAAACCTCAAACTCCCCCACCATAATTACGTAAGAAACTGCCGGACCCCCCCAAATTTTGACATATCTTTTAGTAAGTACTGATTTTTTCTCCTTGAAAATTAGGTGACTTATACAAGGAGCTGTCCTTTTTGGGTGTAACCCTGAGGGTTCAAAAATGAGTCAAAACACTACTTTTCAGGGTTAAAATTTCAAAATGTTTGGGGGCCATCCCCAGAAAAAAGTGCTTACGTCAGATTTCCTAATTCAATTTTTTGTTAAATTTATATTTATTTGGTTGAGTTTTGAAATTATTTATGCAAGAAACAAGATATGTATTTTCAAAAATGCAGTATCTTACGTAAGCACCACTCATATTCCCCCTCCCCCTTGTCAGCAAAAATAAGCAAAGAGCAAACCCCCTCCCCCCTTAGGTGCTTACGTAATATTTGAACGGCCCCTTAAGAGTGAAACGCCAACTTACATTTTTCACTTATCAAAACAATATCAAAATAATCACAATATCAAAAGTGATAAGTGCGAATGAGACCTAAGGGGTCAATATAGTTTACCTTTTTGAATGTTCATCATGAATGATCCTCACCGAGAAATCACTCAAATCGGATGATTGAAGAGTGAAACGAAAATTAAACTTGTCATTTTGGATGATTCCACCAAAATGAAGATTGTAGTTGAAGAATCTATTCCAAACGCTCTATTTAGACCAGTGTTTCCCAACGTGTGGCGCACGCCCCACCGGGGGGCAATTTAATTTTCTAGGGGGCAATTTGAAAATTTTCAACCAAATTGCCCCTATAGGTGGGAAAAATTCCAAAAGTTTTCCGGACCCCAAACCCCCTCATACCTTAGTCCTTTATTTACTATACACTGTTTTCCTTGAAAATTATGCCGCTTACAATAAGCGGGTTTCTTTGGGTGTAATCTAAATGGTCGACCCAAAATAAACTAAAACACTATGTTAAAGGGGCAAATTTCAAAAATTTTTATGGGGGAGGGACCCCCAACCCCCCTCTTTTCTTGTTTGGTAGTTTAAAACTTAACGTATAAAAGACTTTTAAAGATGTAACCATGTACACGCAAAAAATTTTGAGTCAACCTCTCCCGAAACTAGTCTATTCACGCGGCTCTGCAAGTATCTCTTTAACATTGATAATATCTCTGTAATTATTGATTACTAAATCTTATAATTATATCAAAAGTTATTTCAATAAAATTAAT
Organism: Tetragnatha versicolor; assembly: GCA_024610705.1. Classification (NCBI taxonomy): domain Eukaryota; kingdom Metazoa; phylum Arthropoda; class Arachnida; order Araneae; family Tetragnathidae; genus Tetragnatha; species Tetragnatha versicolor. The sequence continues at coordinate 3,125,470 of JANDEH010000013.1, forward strand.
TTGTATTTCAAATTTTTTTCCGCATTTTGTGGTTTGAAAATTAACTCCCTAGATTTCTAAACATGGCTGTCATATTTATTTTTAAATCAACCAATGAAGTTTATAAATTGAATATTATGTTTTGAGTGCAAAATTTTTGAGTCATCTTACGTGGGGGGCACGGAAAATTTAGAAAGGCTTTGGTGGGGCGTGGGCCGAAAAAGGTTGGGAAACACTGATTTAGACCATTATTGATATTCATTTTGGAGGAATCATCCAAGGTGAAACGAGTGACCTAGCACTCTTTATTCTTCCCTTACTTTCTCATTCCCTTTTCTATATGCAAACCTTCAAGGCTCATATTAAGACTTTCAGGGTACATAACAAAAACAGGGTAACGTAAAACAGGGTACATAACATAAAAAATAATTTCTTTTAGAGATTGATTTTCCCAAATATCACTGGGTTGAATCAGTCACCGAGGGGAACACTTGTTGAGAGTGCACAAATATAAATAAAACATTATACATGTATTTTTAAGCTAAAATATATGAAGCAAATGGAAAAGTTCAATGCCTTATAATCAGAGAGCATAGTAAACGGTATATTAAAACACCACTTAATACAAAGCTGTGTAAAAAATTAGTTTGATATCTATTACCGGTCAGAAATCAACCTAGGAATCAACTGCTCTTGGCGAGGAATCCCAACCTCGGCAACCCTAAACCCAGGACACGGATAATAACACGATCCCGCTGCGTTGACATGCAATAGCCAATTTGTCAAAGGGCCCGATATTGAAGTCAAGTGTTTTGACAAGTTATACGTCCCCGGCCAATTTGCTTTTTGTAACCGCCCTCCGACAGGGGGCGGTATAATAATAACGGGTTCCGGAACAATTTATATCGTTTGAGGGTGCAAACGATTTATTTACCCTGCTCGAGAGGGGAATTTGATGGATGCTGCAGCCGATTTTGCGTGAGCGATTGTGTTTGCCTTTGCACCTGGTCGGTGTTTGAGAGGGGGAAAATGCGTTGGATTATTATTTGAGTAGGGTTCACTTCAGGAGATGGATAGCACTAGATTGTAGAAGTGCAGTGAAAGGTAACTTAACCCTTTTTATCATATAGTGGGAGTGAGATAAGGTCAGTACTGATGGCCCACCGAGAATTCATGAAAGGGTGGGGCAAGGGGGTGTAACAATCTTTCTCAACGGGAATATATGCACTACAATCAGAAACGTATCCAAAAGGGGGCACTCCGGACAGTGCCCTCCTAGGAACCTAGTTTCTCAAAAATGACCTAAAATCCTACTTTTAACGGTCAAATTTCAAAAACAAATTATAAGAGAAGACTCTCAGACCCCCCAGGGTTCCCACTCAGTTTTAGAAATAAAATTTTCTGACTTTTTTAGGTCAATATTGAAGTTTTTTCGGTAAAAAACAAGCAAATCACGGAATTTTCAGGTATTTCTTGTTCTTTTGAACTTATATTTTCAATGGATAGAATTTTTTTTACTTTTTAAAGCTAAAAATTAGACCCAAACATTAATAATTAATCATTTTACTGGCATTTATGATGGTTTTAGGCAAAAATAAACAATTTTCCCAGACTAGTAACTGACTTTTGTGGTAAAATATAAATTCCTTGAATTTTCTGGGTTTTCCTTGACACCCTTAAACTGAAAAACCCTAGGAGAAAAGAAGCACCACGAGGGGATTTGATTCTTGATGGATACGTTTTAAATAAAAAATTTTTTGACTTCGAACCTTTCAGGGTTAAACAGTATTATTTTAAAATAACAACAGGATTTCAATCAAACAAAATCAACAGACGAATTAATTAACAAATTAGAATAAGTTGTTTGAAATTATATTAAATCTTTCAGGAATAAAGGAGTTTAGAAAAAGATTTACTGAGAATTAGACGGTTCATTGATGGAAAATTATTTGTTCTTATTTGTATTAGCATTCATGAATCTTAAATTCTGATATCCGTTTTGAAACCACTTTGATAACCTCTCAATTACATCAGATTTCCCCAAATTTGTTTGGGTTTCAAACACAACTGTCCTGACTAGCAAAGCATAATAACCAGTAGAAAAGTATTTAATTAAAAAGTAAATATTCTGTGTTTACTTTAACCAAGTGGCCGGCCTTACCATTTCACATTATTAACAACGCATATCTTAAAACTGGTGCGTTCAATTTGCTTAAATTAAAACAGGTCGATGTTACGTGTAACAAAGTAAATCTTTCCATAAGTATCTCATAGTATTTTACAAACAAATTTGACTCGCATTGAAAATTAAGTTATTTTCAAATCCTTTCCGAAATTAAAACAATAAAAATTATCTTTTCTAAAGTAAGAACATGTTACTATTTGCATGTTTTGAATTTTAAACGTAGTTCCTTAAAAAAATATTAAAATTTTTTTACTAGATTAAATTAATAAAGAAAGATGGCATCACATTCTTAAGAGAATGATGAACATTATAAGCCAGTGTGAAAAGCACAATAAATAAACCTTTATCTAAACTAAACTAAAGATAAGTAGCATTAATATTCTTAAAAAGCACAAAGAGCATCTTGAAAAAAATCTCGAGGAAAAGGATTACCCCCTTTTTAAAAGGGTTCATTTTCACTACTACAAAATCAAAATTGCTCTGATAAGACTTTTGTTAAAAAAGACACGCTTGGATACTAACTAAAACACTTTATGTAAGCACAACAATTATCTTAAACCCGTATTATTTGTGAATAATTGTTAATTATCCTCCTGTAAATACTAAATATTGTTAAAAGACTAAAGCCTGGGAAATTAAGAATGCATACAAAAAAGTTCTGACTAAAAAAAGTCGCAAAAAATCACTTGTCTATATAAGCAGGGCCCGATTTAGAAAATTTGTAACACTAGGCCCAACATCCAGGAAGGGGCCCCCACATTACGCGGCACCTATGTGTTATCACAACCACGTGAAAGGAGTTGGTAAATTTGGATTGTATTAATACAAGTAAAAATATAAAAGTTTACGTTATAAAATGTATGTAGTAATATAATCACATGTTAGCATTACATTAGGCTTTATTTGGTCAAAAAGTAATGAAAAAACATTCTAGGAAGTATAAAAAGTTATTTCTACTATAAATTTTAATTTACTCTCCAAAATTAGGAGGCCCCCAAATTGTGGGGCCCCTAGGCCCGGGCCTAGTAGGCCTAATGGTAAATCAGGCCCTGTATATAAGAATATTTCATTTCAAGTTTGTATCTTAATATAAAAAAAGTTTCTTGAAATTGATCTAAACATTTATGAGGTTAAAATTAAAACTTATTTGCAAACAATATAATGTACCAAATAATGAACTAAGTAGTTTTCGATTTCTGGCAGGGTTGGGTTTTTCCCGTCCGTAACAAGTTTTTACCATACCACTGGGAAAAACTGGGAAATACCGGGAAAAAGTGGGAAAAACTGGTAAATACCGGGAAAAAGTGGGATAAACTTCCAATTGACAAAATAATGGAAGTATTAGGTTATGGCCTTTTCAAACATATTATAAAAACTTTTAGTTAAAAATGTCTTTTTGGGAGGGGGTTTAAAATTATTAGGTGGGAAAAATATAAGTGAGCAAGAGAATTATGACATTTAACATAAAATTTGCATATATTTTTTAATATTAATGAATTTCTCAAATAAAAATAGAGAATGTTTTAAAACAAATTTATTTAAAATATCTGTGTCTTTAAGAGAAGCATTATATATAGTTTTTTAAATGTAAATAAAAACGTAATTTAAATAAAATAAAACGTAAATGTAAATCTTGATTGCAAGATAACTTTTTTTAAGTAACAAAGTTTGATAATCCGATGAAAATGGCATAACCATCAAAAGATGACATTCCTCAGACACATGATAAAACCAATATTCATAACATAGGATAAAGCTTATTTAAGGTAATTTTTCTAAAAAAAAAGGCTGTAAAAACCTTTAAAACATTCATTTTGAACAGAATAAATTCAATAAATAATCAGTTTTTCCCACTTTTTCCCATGTGGGAAAAACATAGTTTTTCCCAGGACGGTAAATACCGGTTTTTACCATGGTATTTACCGGGGGTGGGAAAAACCTTGCCAACCCTGATTTCTGGAGATATATTTGGCTTTATTGAAGTGGTTTAGCGATCATCTGGGATTAGAAACAGTATATAACATTTTAAATTTCAATTAAACAACTAATTAAGTTACAGTTCTGGATTGTGATTTCTACTAGTATACTATGTAACACGTTTTTTCGTTGCGTTAACTTTGATATTTATGATCTAGTTTAATAAATCCATATACGATACATTGGCATTGGCGAATCTCAAATTCAAGCTATTTAAATAAAATCTTCACAATCAACAATTTGATTAAACCACTCAAAACTTTAAAAGCAACACATCAATCAAATATAAGGTTACAATTTAAATTGCTTTGTAGCTAGTTTAGGGGTTTACCAAATGAAAATAATCTAGAGCGATAATAATATTACTACTCAAATTAAACCATGCACGAAAATCAGTGGGGGATCCAGGGGGCACTCTGGAAAGTGCCCCCCTTGGAGACCCAAAAAAGGTTCTCAAAATGAATAAAAACCCAACTTTTACAGGTCTAATTTCTAAATTTTTTTCTGGGGGAGGACCCCCATACCCCCTATTAGTATCAAAATGGGGTATTCAGTGTTTATTTTTAGGAAATCCCCAAAATTTTGACATTTTGGGTCAAAAAGTAAAGGTAATAATGTTGAAAAGTGCCCAAAACGTTTCTAATAATGAGTTGAATCCCTACTTTTACACGTCAAATTTCAATTTTTTTCCCCATTTACTGATCAACCAAAATTTCATTTAATAATACTAAAATCAAAATTTGTTGCTTACATTTGTTTTGGTACACATTTTATCACATTAACCCAATCAAACAACTACATGTAGCAAATGGAATATTAAAAAAACATTTTTTAATGTAACATTTAGAAAAACAACACTCCTTTACTCTTTGTGATTTTTAATTGAACTAATTTGGTCTCCCAAACACTTCTGATTAAAAAATTTTTTTGCAAAAATCAAGTAACACCCTATATATACAATGTTAGTATACACTGCAAAAAAATTGAGCTGAAGGAATGACTGAAAAGGTTAAAATTATCCAAAACTTTGAATTAGGTACAGTTCATTGTTCAGAAATCTTCAAATTATATAAATAGTAATTTTGAATTTAAGACTTACGAGTTATCAAGTTTCTACATAACACTAATAATTCTACACAAAATTAGTTAGCAGTGAAAATGCACTAAAGGAGAGACTGCATTGGTTCAAAACTTAATGAAATCTTCAAATTTTAAGCGATTTCGAACATAACAGTTTTGAAAAGTTCACACTGCATCAACTAGTCACCACTAAAATAGCAAACATTAAAAAATCCCACAAAATGAATAAAGCTTGTTTTGAAATCCACTTACCGTACTTATCGGTCAATTTCTCGGGAGATTGCGGCAGGAGCGCGGTGAGCGCAGTCCTCGGCGTAGCCTCCGCCAAGGGGTAGGGCTTGCACTTGTACGTCACCTCCCTATCCGAATCGCCGCCGATGCCGAGGAGTTCCACGATGGAGAAGCCCCGCTTGCGAGCCACGCGCTGTTCCTGCGGCATGGAGTGGTACAGCTGTTTTTGCGGGTGGAAGTACGGCATGTAGCTGGGCCGGCACTTCATCCTCGGCGGGAACATGGGAGGGCTGGGGGTACTCGGTGGGGAGAAGTGGTCCTCCATCGGCTGGTGATGATGGTGCCTGTAGGAGTAGTTCATCAGAGTAGCTTGCATCTTGTAGGTAAAAAGTCCTCGATATAAGTTCGCAAATTCACAGGGAAAATATGCTCGACGAGAATGAGAATGAAAAATCACGTTTCGAAGTTTAATCACCACTAAATAGTAAAACTAAATATGAATAAGTATTCAAACAGCGAGTAATCGAAAGGATAAAATCTGGGATAAATTTTCTAAGCGGATTCGCAAAGAGTCGTGCAAGAACCGAGTTAGATCAACACTGAGAATTCCCTCACCATCTGGCTATAAGGGGATCCCTAAACCCCGCCCAGAAGCGCGCGGTCCAATGGGAAGCGGCGTCATCACCGTGACGCCGGCGGCGGTTGGGTAGTGACGTCGCGGGAGGCGGGCCTAGTGGAATAATACGTTTCGGGGGATAGAGAAGGAAGGGGAATCGCTCATTAAAGTAATTAGCCGAACGCGGAATTTTAACGTGTCAGGAATTAGCGGCCTTCATTACGTCGGGAATTCCAATTAAGGGTGAGCGGTAGAAGAGGCAGTCCCTTTATGCTGGTCTATTTCGATGAAGGGAGAGTCAATGGGACGAAGGAGAAGAAAGGATGTTTCTTTGCGAGATCGATACTGGTTTTGTGCGATAGTTAATTTGCTCTGCTGCTTGTGTTGTTTGGGTGGGTGGGGATGCCGCCGGTTTGGAGCGATGTCGATCGGGCTTCGGGCTTTGCCGATGTCAGACTTGTTTTAGTTGTTGGATCGGTTTGATTTGGGTAATAAAGTATTCAATGTGGACGGGTTTTTTTTGTCGTATTCGTTTAATGAGTTTAAAACGGGATAATATGCATAAGCACGCACTTTATTTATTTGATTTGGGATTAATTTGTTAAAAAAATGAGTAGTTTAGTGAAAAAAGCTAACAGAAGCGTTTTATTTTTATGTCAATTCGTGTTTTCTTTTCTTAAAGTATTTTTAAGAAAAGGGAGAATATATCTACTAAACAGTGTTTCATAAAATAGGTGTTTCATAAAAATTTGATTATAAGATTTAGGAATTACAAATTAAAATTGACTTAAAAATAAAACTAATATAAAATGAATGAATGAGGTGACCTATCCGTGTCGTCCTCAGAGGGCCACAGGCCGATGAATTAGGTACTTTACCACGGCCCGATGCCCCTAGAGCTCATGGAGAAGCAAGTAAAATAAATCTTACCAGTAAAATACCTAAAATCAAACTAATCATGAAGTATATACATGTATATATCTTCTCTTCTTTCTCAAATGGAAAACAATGTCACCTGTTAATAGTTATGTTGCCAGTATAAGTAGATATATCCGTCATGGTTTATTTCGTAATTGAGCTAGAATCCTTTTATAATAAGTAGGATAATTGTTCCTGATTATATAAATCCTCCCCAAAATATCAATTGCATCATAAAAATCTGATCTGGAAAAATAGGAATCGAATGGGATTTTAAAATGATATTCACTTCAAATCTAACCACAAATACCCTTTCGTTCTTATCATCCACTTAACCCTTTTAACCCTACAGTGCATACTGATGCCATTTGGCAACACGACATTTTTCCCCATTTCCTACTCGAACTTTCATTTCCAAACGGCAACACTATGCAATAAGTACAATAGATATAACATTTCATTGTATTAGCACTTTAGATCGCCAGTAGATCACAGCAGGGGTACTATTTTGAGACATTTGTTAGTAGCTACTGAAACGAAAGTCAAGACACAGAAAACGCCAAAATAAAAGGACCATATAAATTAAAATAAAAAAAATTTTCAGCTTGAACAAAAAATGTTTTGAAAAGATAAGTTGTTTTTTTATATTTTTAGAGCATTTGGTTTTATTTCACTTCACAATTAATTTCACAAGAGACACAAATTAATTTCACAAGGACAAAGTTTTTTGCCAATAAAAAGTAGAAAAAAATTAAATTAAATTTTTTTAGTATTTTTTTACTAATGTACACCATAATAGAAGTCACATACATCATTTTCAAGTGAATTTAAAAAATCCTGCATTGTAGGGTTAAGACCCTATTCTTAGCTTTTTAGATTTCGTAATCTGGTAACACTGTGCCTGCGTCAAAAGTTAACTCAATAAGGAATATGTATAATAAGCTTTTTTTCAAGAGAAATTTCAGCCAACCAATCAGACTAAAACTGAAAAACTGGGTATATATTGTCTAACCCTTCCTTAAATATGTTGACATATCCACGCGACTTATACTATAAGTAATCCTTTATGCTTTCACACAATCACTAACTTCAACATCCTCTTTACATTCAACTTTGTCTGATGGTTGGACTGGGTGCATAACTGCATACTTCCTTTTGAATACAGCTTGAACTGCTTTTAAAGTCAGATCTATAATTCCGACCGACACGCCTCTTCAAGCGTTCCGAAAAGGGGGTTTCGGGTTTGTTCGACTTGTGAGTCCACGTACGTTCCAAATTAGGGGGTGGAGGGTCCCGGAATCGATTGTCGTTTGCTATTTCGCGTGAAATTCGTTGGTGTTCGTGCAGATAGTGGGATATAATAGCTCGTCTGTCTTCTGAAGGCGGCTGTTATCGCGAAATTTTGTATTGTGGAAGGCACGAGGGTTGCAACTAACTGCCTAGCGAGGATAGGCAGACTATTCTCTCTCAATCGTTGAATGACAGTGACTAATGACAAATGGTTGACGCCTTTGCTTTGAATGTGTACTCGTGTTAAACATGTTAGTATCATAGTGCATAGTCAATCTTTGTGTCTGAGAAATAGCTGGGCTGATAACTGCATTAAACATGACAGTACCATAGTCAATAGTCATGTCGACTTGTGGAAGGCATTTGGCTATTATCTAGTTCTCCTCCTTAATATGGGCAAATATTTGTTTTTCTCTATTTATCTGTCTTATTATTTCACTCTACCATCCATTTCTCGAAAGACTTTAAATTGAACTGAGGCGTTCCAGTAAATATTATTTCAACTACAACGCAAAGAGAAAGGCTATACAAAGATTTAAAAGTAATTCATTTGCTTTAAGAGACAGACAAATAAAGGAATTCTTGTTCAAATTTATGATAAGAAAGAGGGGAGCATTTCGTGTGAAGTTACCCGCAAAGAATGCTGTGAGAGATTGCAAATCGAGATTCGGACTCAGTACTTCATCCTTTCCATCATTTTAAGTCCACAATGGTATTGTTTGTCCGAATTAAATACGCCTATAGTAGCAAAGCTCATACAAAATATCTCAAGTTTACGTAAAACTGCAACTGGAAGTAAACATAATTTGGCCACATGAGAAAAATTGGACGAAATCTTGAACATTTTTGCTGCTTGGGATTACACCAAGTTTTATATAACAGATGAGTTTTGTGTCTGATAAGGTCCTTAAACATACTGTAAAAGTTCAAACTGGGCTAACTCTCATTATCTTCCAATCTAAAGCATGGTTCATTTGACTAAAAAAATATCAATTTCAAGTAAAACCTTCTGAAAATTTTCTCTGTAAGAAAATTCGATCCGACAGAAAAAGCAAAACATATTCAGACCTCCACAAGAAAACTTTGACAACAAAATTAAACTTTGAAAAGAAGTTCAAATCTAATATAATAAAATCAAGTGTGTGTATATATGTGGGTGTGTTTGTCTTTTATACAAATCCACAGTTTCCTTCCGATCTGCACCAAACTTGGTATACCTACGTAAAAAAGCTCCAGAAAAAACATAGGCTATGTTTCGAAAACTTTTAATGACCCCTTGACCCTCTTTTGACCCTTTTTATGGTCATTTTGCTGAAATAGCTTTATTTCTCCTCAAGAAGAGATCTGTTTACTCCATTGTTACAAAGAAAACTTAATGCTAAACAACAAGTTTTTAATAGAAACACTAGGTACAAGTCAATTTAAAAATTATATTACTAATTTAAAAATCTATTTCCATGAAATTTAAAAGTTAAATATAGTTAACCATATTTTATTTGAGATTTTATCTAATTTTTATAGGGTCACTTGGGGTAAGTGGGACCCCTTTTTGGCCTAGTACATTTTTGGAGCTTTATAGAAAAAATTTGAAAGGGTTTATTTTGTACTTGTTGACTAATTTCGTTAAAGAGTTAATCGATAAACAAATATTTATCATTAGTTTCTAAAATAAAGCTTTACATTTTTCTCAACAGGTCTTTTTATCAAAAATGAGATGGGTGACCCACTTACCCCAAGAGATGGGGTAAGTGGGTCACCCCCTCTTTATTTTTATTTAAAGCAAGAAAAACTTAAAGGGAAGTAAGTGGGTCTTACTTGATAAAGTACAGTAAATTTCAATATAAAATATTTTATTGTAACTGTGTCCATGAGTGAGAAATATACTCACATCAAAATCAATGTGACAAGGTAAGAATAGAATGAAAAGCAAAATAAGTATTTTAAAGAATGTTTTGAAAGGCCAAAGGGATATGTTTTACTTTAGCATGTATAATAGTGTTGAAAAAACATAATAAGGTTGATTAAGATTTATTTTGACACTTTAATACACATTGTAAGATAAAAAAAGAAAGCATACACACTAAATGAGAATGGACACTATTGATGAGGTATTTCACTTTACTCACCATAACTTAAATTAAAACGCAAATTTGATATAAAATGTCGATCAAACTATTTATAAATTTTAATAAATTTTGAAGTGGTGAGTAAAAGGTCTTGATACTTGCTACTATAAATCGATATTTTCTGAATATGTTGGGGGGAAATTGTCCCTATGACCCCCCTAAAATCCGCCCATGTCTTCAGTAGTAGTTCCTATATCATATGGAACCATCTAGAACCACTTATATCATAATAAAGGGTCCCACTTACCCCACACTGAGGGGTCCCACTTACCCCAACCATGCTAAAACTATGGGGTAAGTGGGACCCCCCTGTTAAACACTTCAAAATTAAAAATTTTGAAAAATTTCAAATTGCCGTATGTAATTTAGGTCAAACTCTGCAAAACAGTTCAATAAACATTAAAATGCAATGAAAACTTACCTGGAAATACTTCTTTGAAAAATACATCTTGAACTCACCAAAAAATCCATTCTGGGAATCTATTTTAAATTATTTCTATAATTTTAAAAATAAATTAAACAAATCTCAAATATATGCAAAACTCATCGGTGTGACAAGCTGTAACATAATCAATGCGAGTAAGTGTGAAATTTCCTGTACATATTATAGTTTTAGGGGGGTGACCCACTTACCCCAGTGACCCACTTACCCCAAGTAACCCTATTTTAAAAGCTTTATGGAATGCCATTGTTGTTAAAATAGTCTCCATGGAAACGAGGATGTAAAATTAAAAGGTGATAATATTTTAGCTTTTAAGCAAGTTGGTTAACAAACAAAAAGCTATTAAAACTCCCTTTCAACTAGAAAAGATTGATTTTTTTTCTTAATTTGCAAAATGGAATAAGCTTTAATTATTGAATAATTTCACCGAAAATGTTAATTCCTGAAGATATGATTAATCAAGGGATCTAAGTAATTTTAAATACTTTTTATATAAATTTTTCCCATGTAAATGTGGTAATCATTCAAAAATTATATTGCTTGAGAACTGAAGGAATTTTAATCCATCTGGGAACACTGGGATAAGAAAAATTCCTAGGAACACCGGGATAGGAAAAGTAACCGGGAACACTGGAGTATGAAAAAAAGACGCCTAGGATACCGGGATGATTGGTAAATGCTGATTATCTAAAATTAGTAATGTATTTGGGAAAACTTAAAAATGAGGCGTTTGCTATCAAAACCAGCTTATTCCATTTTTGGAAATTTTACAGGAGAGACAAAAAACTTCTCACGTCCACAGTTCTAAAGCTAAATATGTTTTTAAAATTTTTAACTGTAGGTAGAATTCGATTAGTTTTTCATTTTCCTTTCAGTTACATTACCTTGGGCGTAATTACGCTAATTAGGTTAGAATGAGCTGACTTTGGTGCAAAAACAAGATTTTTCATGCTTTTTTCAGTTTTTTTGTTCAATTAAGTTGTGAAGTGGTTTTTTCCAGTTTATTGGGTTGGAATGAGCTGGGTTTGAGCTATATCCCTTCGCCAGGTTATGAAGGACCCTCTAAACTTTCAAAATATGCAAAAAAGTGGATTTCAGAAAACTATGGAATGAGCTGGTTTTGATAGCAAACGCCTCAAATAATAAATTTATACTCTTCACCCGTGCAAGGCCGGGCATATCAGCTAGTTTATAATATAACAAAACAATACCTCAATATTGTAGTATGCCAAATATTTTTCTCGTAGCAGTCTTACGTACTACGTTACTTTCAAACAATTCACTTTTACAATAAGCAAAGTAGATAGTCCAACCAGCCACCAGAAAAAATTTCATCAAAACCCCTCAAAAACCGCCCTCGCATCCGCTCCCACAGAATAACTGTAACCGAACCCCCCTCTTCATTTAAGTATCGAGTGTCCCATTCAAATAGACACAAAAAGAAAGCCGCGGGATTGACAGAGCATAGGCATTGACAAAAAAGTTGTATCGGGTTTGTCGGTTCGTTATCCCCGTTTGTTTTCCGGAAAGGGAGAATACCCTGGGAGGAAATTAATTCTGCAACCTTAACCTTATTAGCTACATGAGTGTCCTTAATTTGTAACTGATGTCTCATTTCCTTCGGATAGCTTCGTTTTGGCTCGGTAATGATCACCACTAAATAAGTTAAAATAAAAAAAATAAATATACAACCTGACTATAATAATTGTCATATTTCTCTAAATTTTCAGCATTAAAAAATTCCTGACGGTTTAAAATAACCTAGGATCCTAATTCCAAATTACTACTGGTTGAAACGAATTGGAAATTGACGATTTTCATACTGGGCATATATATCATTTTGAAAAATACTGACGAAAACGCTTAATCTTTTGAAAAGCTAAATTCTCGATTTTGGCGCGGTGTTCACGATGTATTCTTGTTTTATTTTTTTATCAAACTATTTTTCATCGTGAATTATAATGATTATTATCAGAGTAAAACCGTATCACTCCAAAGAAATTTTTATGTGCAATCCAAACCAATTAAACTGAAAATCTGATATGAGGTTTATGCCTCAAACCAGGCCCGATTTTTTCGATTTCAAGCAAAATTTAATCATTAAAATCAAACCCTTCTTGCAACAGTCAAAAAAAGCACTTCGGAACTAATGAATTCAGAACAGAATAGTTAAGTTCCAAACAGAAAGTGACATTTACGGGCATGGGATAGTGAGCTACTCTAACAAATCAGTATATCGGACAGCTATCACACCACAGGATTCCACGGGGGGAACTTTCACCCAAATGCTCAAAATCTCTCAGGTGCGCTACCTGAAAATGCGCAATAACCATTGACTTACACAACCACAAAAACCACCTACAAAGAACGACACAATGCCGCAATAAAAGTCACTGTCGACACGCAGAGTCGCAGCAGCAACCTGGTCATTTGTCCGTCCTGGTAGGGGGTCCTTCGGGGCTCCGGGGTGGCCTCTAGATAACAAATTGCCCCCCTCATCGGGGCTCCTTGGGCCTTTTCCCACGCGGACCGTCCCGGACCGGCGACAGTCTGGATTGGGATTGTGTCCGTCGGTAATGGGTCATTAGGAGCCGTAATGGGACACCGTCCGACGCCCGTGCCTGATGGGGTTCATCACATTGTATGGAGGCTTTTTATGTATTTTGTAACTCATTCGGTTCTACTGTTGTGAACTGGTTTTGATTGTGATGGTTCGGAGCTGGTTTGCGAAAATTTAACTGGTTGGGGAGGTTGTTGTCAACGGTCACTGACACGGCGCCTTTTTTGTGTATTTGCTACTAGTGTGATTTCTTTGGTAAATTATGGGGAGATTAATACATTGGATTGAAGCAGCATTTTCGCCCTAAATAAGCTCGATTATCAGGTTGATCTACAAAAAAGGGATTGCTCTAAACGTACTACAAAAAATGGATTTGGCATCAAAAGATTGCAAATACCAGCAGGTCTCAGAGGTTGATATTATGTATGTAAAATGTAAGGGGTTTCGCTAAAATTCCGGTCAACGTAAAAACCGGTTGGTAAATTCTGATAAAAACATTTAAGCTTTAATAGTAAATTTGTATTTTATTGACGTTTTTGAATTTGAAGGCTCATTCAGAATTTTCAATTTTGATCTTCAGTGAGAAGAAAAGATCCACAGTGAGAGTGTGAACTGCACTCTTAAAACGACAGTCTCAATAATGAGTATAAACTACTCAAATCTGAGAATGCCACTCACTCAAACAGGCTCCGATCCAAATTTACTCAAATTTGGTAACATTGCATGTACTCATTTTTGAAGATGTGCAGATACTCAAAAATAAAGAATCATGTACTCATTTTTGAAGATGTACAGATATTCAAAAATAAAGAATCATGTACTCATTTTTTAATTCGTCCATGACATTCTTAACAGTGTGACTGAGCCTTAGATTTAGTTATACCATTAGCATGTCATTGTGGAAAATTTTTTTAAACGTACTCAATTTTTTAGTTAAGAAAAAAAGTTTTAATTATTTAAAAGCGTTTAGATATTCATTTTATTTAATAATTCAAGAATCATCCAGCGACTCACAAGAGTGTATAATTCAGGTTTAGCAGTGAATTGTGAATGAGCCTTTAGGTTCTACTTCTTTGTCTCCTCGCTTCACTTTCAAAATAAACCCCACTAAAAGAATCCCGAATCTGACCAAATAAAACTCAAACCACCCACCAATAAAATAAAAAAACAATAATAATAAATCCCTCCAGTTTAATTTAAAGCACTCCATTCGGCCATATTTAATCCCGTATTGTAATGACGGCTCGTAAACCGCCTTAATACAGAGCCCCGTCCTAATTTATTATTGAGAGCCGGGCTCTTTTCTTTTGTCATAAACCGCATTGGGGAAATAAAGGAGGGCGCATCATAAGAAAGCGGGCATCCAATAAGGGGTTATTAAATGCGGGGGCAGTCTTCTGCCTTTTATGGGAGGAGGCACTGTTTCATCATTAGGGTCTGCCTGTCATTGCCGTAATATCCGAGCGCGGCCTATGGGCTGTCAGTTGGAAAGGGGGACTGTCTGCAAAGTGCGGATGCGGGGACGAGGATTTTTTACCGCTTGCCTTCTTATTTGTCTGTTAGAGTTTTTTTACCCAGGGTTTGAAATTGATGATACTACAATTATAGAGACGGAGAAAAAATTCGAAATCAAATCTTCAATCAATCAAATCAATTCGGATCAAATCTTACATTTAATTACAGTAAATCACCGTTTATACGTTTCTCGTTTATACGACTTTTCCATTTAAAGACCTATAAACAGCGTTAGAAATTGGGAGAAAATTCCACTGGTCCTGCGGACCAGTGCTTTACCAATCTAACTGGCCCGCAACAAAAATTACTGGTCCGGCAAATTAATAAGGATCAGTCTAAATATTATTATAAAGTAACTATTACACTGAATGTGAGTACCAAATACTAGTAATGTTAAAAATTAATACATATTCAATAATAAGTTCTGTAAATATAAAATTTATATGAAATAAGTAATAAAATAAATTTATGAGAAATAAGCAATAAAAACCAAATAATCAAATAAATTTATGAGCAATAAGCAATAAAAACCAAATAATCAAATAATTTTGAAAATATCTTATTAATTAAATACTTTTCTTGATTAAATAATATTTCACTAACTGACATACAAATAAAATACACTTCTTGATTAAATGAAATTTCTCCAATTGACATACAAATTGGATACTGCACTAATTGGCAAAAAATAAGAACTTTTCTTGAATAAATGATATTGCACACAAATTAATACATAACTTCGAATAAGTTTTACATTGTTAGTTGACAAACGGGTTGTAATCTGGTTTATTTAATGAAATTAATTTTTTTTCGCCTTTCTCCCGATTCCTACCAAAGAGAAATTGCAGGCTAGAACTGGAGGGAGGGATATTTTTTCACCACTGGTCCGACGGACCAGTATTTTCTGATTCCACTGGTCCGATCCTTTTTTTAGTTGTCCCGGACCAGCAATACAGTACAATTTCAAACGCTGCCTATAAATAATACAGGTACACAGACCCTATAAATAATACAGGTACACAGACCTTATAAATAATACAGGTTGTCTCAAAAAAGACTGACCCATTTTAAAAATCAAAAACTTAAAAAAGATAAAAATACGCAGTTTGTTGCTTCCTACTCATAAGGCTCCAAGGAGTAGGTTGTAATAAACCGCGTATTTTATTCTCAGTAGGGGGAATTTGACAGTTCTAGCGCAGTGGATTCGTGGATTCAGATAAGAAAATGCTGTAATACGGTTATGCGTTGATAAGGGATGGTTGGGTTGTTGCTCCCTGATAATGATTGCAGTTGAGATAAGAACTAGAGTTGAGATGTTTTTGCATTATAGGGGGCGCTGTTGATTATGGTAACAGTTAAGTTATTTAAACGCCAAAATGACTCGTACGACCATCTAGCTGGGATAGTTATACTTATTTGTAAGAATATATTTAAATAGTTTAAAGAGAATATTTAAAAGAATTTATTTTTTGAATTGGATTTGAATCTGCGATCTATCAAAAGCAACCGCAGCCGGTGGATATAAACATTCGACACGGCTATAAATATCACCCTAATTCAAAGTTGAAATATTTTTTATTAAAAACTTGATTTCGACTCTAATTCTGTAAGGGGGAGGGACCTGGGTATGCTTTCAGCATACCCAGTGGCCCAAATTTTTTCAAATTAATATCCCGCAAATACAAAGTTTTAAGAAATTTTATTAAAAACTTTGAAATCTCACACCTTTAAAATACTCTTCACACTTCTTTTAAAAGCTAATTCAGTGGAACATGTTTGAAAATGGAAGGTATATTCTCTGAGTTTGTTGAGTGGAATAGCTAATTTTGTGTGAATTTCTTGATTTCGACTCTAATTCTGTAAGGGGGAGGGACCTGGTATGTTAAAAACTGGGTATGCTTTTCTATTAAAACCGCTTCAATTTTTTCCACATGCGTGATTTTTTCAAAACCTAATGTTAATTTTTTCATTAACTTTTTGAAATTTTGTTTTATACCCTATGAGGAATTCAACAAAATACATGGTTTTTCTAAACTAATTCTACAAGATATTTTTTAAAAAAAGTATTCAACTGGCAAGGTTTTTGGTTAGAAATTTCTAATTAAAGCTTGATAGAAAAAAAAGGAAAAGTTATTTGCTATTAATAAATATTTTCTAACTATTCGTAGTTCAAAGTGATAATTGGTAAATTTAAAAATTCTCTCTCATAGTAAAATTCTCAGTGTAGAAACAGTAAAATGATTTAACTTCTGTAATACAGTCTTCGTTAGAAATCCCTTTTATCTAATCTGTTAATCTCAGACATTCAGCAATTCAAGTATTTCGAGCAGGTAGTTTTTTTTAAAGATTTTACCCCCATTTCATGCATTTAAAGAAATTTTAAATAAGTTGAAAAGTAATATTTATGATTTATGGACTTAGGCTTTATAATTTTTTTTTTCAAATTAATATACCACAAATACAAAGTTTAAGGAATTTTATTAAAAATTTTGAAATCTCGCACCTTTAAAATGCTCTTCACACTTCTTTTAAAAGGTAATTCAGTGTAACATGTTTGAAAATGGGAGGAATATTCTCTGAGTTTGTTGAGTAGAATAGCTAATTTTGTGAGAATTCCTTGATTTCGACTCTAATTCTGTAAGGGGGAGGGGCCTGGGTGGAGCAACGTGTTGACTTCAGTGATATATTTAAATGAAACAATGCTTTCACAATCATTCGTGTGATGTAGTTTATCTTTGGAATTTTGTTTACTTAAGTGATTCCATTTTACGATTGATTTTCTGGAAAGTTTTAAGGGTTGATCTTGTTTTGATATTACAATTGGTAATTCTCTCACGTTTTTATTTTTCATATAATATTGAGGAACGTTCATAAAAGCTAATGCTTTTAAAAATTCATCTTTACCAACGAGTTCCATGAAATTTTATTCTGTTTGCGATATTAAATTGAATAGATCTGCAAGGTTGGAATTTGATAAAGTTCGACCTTTAACGGATATTTCTCCTTTTTCATTCCAGTTAAAGTAATTAGGATCCTTTTTATTAAAATATAAAAGAAAAACTTGCTGGAATCGGAAAAAAACCTGCAAATTCTGAACTGTAAAAGGATTGAAAATGATAACAACAGTTTAACCAGAAATATTTTTTTTATTTTACACTAAAATAATACAAAATTAATTTATAGTGAAACCACATAGTGTTAACTTTGAAATCATATTTATTTAAACTATAACCATTTTGTGGATGTTTTCCTGCTACGTTTTGGGGGAGGATTTTGATCTTTAATTACAGCTGGTAAACTGTATAATATTTTTATTTTTAATAATGAGGAATATTTATAATTGATATTGCTTTTGAAAAAATTCATACGTGCCTTTGAGTTCCAAAAATTTTTTTAGATTTGTGAAAATCAAATTAAATAAATCGGCTAGGCTAAAATTAGGTAAAGATTGCCCTTAATTGATACTTCTCCCTTTTTCATTCGAATTAAAGTTATTAGGATCTTTTTTAATTGGTTGTAATAAGAAGCTAACCTGCTTTTTCAATGAAGTTGGAACTGCATTTAAAACTACATCATTATAATCGAACAATTTCCTTTTTTCCTCCTTTTTGATAGGAATTTCTTC
This sequence comes from Tetragnatha versicolor, assembly GCA_024610705.1. Classification (NCBI taxonomy): domain Eukaryota; kingdom Metazoa; phylum Arthropoda; class Arachnida; order Araneae; family Tetragnathidae; genus Tetragnatha; species Tetragnatha versicolor. Next base: position 3,144,014 of record JANDEH010000013.1, read on the forward strand.
GCAAATGGAAGATATCACCCCAAAATACCCAGAAATGTGTGATGTAGAAAAACGCCTCGAGACTTTGTTAAAATGGCCTAAAGAAAACCCAAATATTAAGAATATGGCGGATTCTGGATTATATTATATTGGCGTTGAAGATATTGTAGCTTGTTTTACTTGTGGTGGATTATTGGGAAATTGGAAGCATGATGATGACCCGATCGATGAACATAAAAAGTTTTTTCCCGATTGTGAATATATTTATTTTCTGATTAAGAACAAAGGCAGTTTTCTCCTTCAAACAGGGAAAATCTCTCCTAAGTATGAGACAAGAAAGAAAAGTGTTTCAAAGACTTTCGGTTTATTAGAAGACAATAATACCAGAAGTAGTAAAATAAAGAATCAACCTGTAATAGAATTTTCAAAAAATAAGAGTGAATTACGAAAGGAAAATTCATTTTTATGTAAGATTTGCATGGATCGAGAAATGTGTATTGTATTTCAACCATGTGGTCATCTTATTGCATGTAAAGAATGTGTGAAAGAATTATGTAACTGCCCTCTTTGTCGCAGGGTAATTTCTTCCAAGATAATAACTTTTATAAGTTAAAATAATTTTTTTTTCGAAAAACATGAATTACAGCTATTTAAGTGTAAAAATCATTAAGTGTATCATTTTCAACTCTTTCGGAGTGAACTTACTCCCCATTGTAATTTTTATATGTTGTTCTTGTAATTTTCCCCCTTCCATGAAAAAAGGCTAAGATCTTATTTTATAAATGAAATAGGAAGTTCTTTAGGAAGATTGTAGAAGGTTAATCATCACGTGTTTGATAAGAACAGTTATAGTGTGATTAATAAAATGATTAACTATTTGCTTAGTAAACAATTTCTCCATGCTTCTTAGTTATTTGAAATGAGCTGACTTACCACATGCTAAGTGATAACTTTTACTTTAACTCTACTAGGTCACTAGATGTTGCTATTTTTAACCCTTTTGCCGACTTTTGGATCTCATTTGGCGATATTTGGTGGTTTTTTAGCTACATTTGATGACTTTTGGGGTACATTTGACGGCTTTTAACTATTGTTAAAAAATACTATGACCTTTTGTTAAAAAATAAAGACAAATGCAGAAAATAACTTAATATTTTGTTAAATATAAAAGCTTAGAAACTATAAAACGAAAAACTTTACAAGAAATAAAATCTAGAAAGTAAGAAACTTAACAATAAATAAAACTTTTACATTAAAAAACTAAAATCTTTGTTAAATATAAAAACTTTGAAACTCTAAAACTAAAATTTTTCTAAAAATTCAGATAGACGCATAAATAAAACTAAAAACTTTGTTTGAAATGAAGTAGAAAAACGAAAAACTTTACAAGAAATGAAAACTTATACACTGAAAAACTAAAATCTTTGTTAAATATAAAAACTTATTCACTATGAAACTAAAATATTTGTTAAAAATGAAAACTAGAAAACGAAAAACTTTACAAGAAATGAAAACTTATGCTTTAAAAAACTAAAATCTTTGTTAAATAAAAAAAACTTTGAAACTATAAAACTAAAAACTTTGTTAGAAAACAAATGCAGAAAAAAAACTTAATACTTTGTTAAATATAAAAACTTAGGAACTATAAAACAAAAAACTTTACAAGAAATAAAAACTTATACACTACAAAACTAAAATATTTGTTAAAAATAAAAACTAGAAAGTGAAAAACTTAACAAGAAAGAAAAAATTATACACTGAAAACTTATTTAAAAATAAAACTTTGAAACTATAAAACTGAAAACTTGGATTAAAACAAAAACGAATACAGAAAAAAATATCCCTAGAAATAAGAAGTTACACTATGAAACTAAAAACTAAGATGAACACAAAAAATATCTGAAAACTTTATAAAATAAAGACTAAAGCCTACAACAAAATTACAATATAAAAACTTAAACACACTACAAAATTAAAATCTTTGTTTGAAATGAAGAAGAAAACGAAAAACATTGAAAGGGATGAAAACTTATTCAATACCAAACTAAAATCTTTGTTACAAATAAAAACTTAAAAACTATAAAACTGAATATTTTGTTAAAAATAAAAAACTTTGAAACTATAAAACTGAAAACGTTGTTAAAAATAAAAACGAATACAGAAAAATTTTAAAAATAAATAAAAACGTGGAGAAAATATTACAAGAAATATAAAATTACTCTAAAAGCTTTAAAAAAACTTTACTACCTAAACTTTAAAAAACTTTTAAAACAGCTTTAACAAAAAGAAATACATAAAAAATTATAAAAACTAAAAACTTGTTAAAATAAAAATAAAAATCTTGAAAAAAATATTACAAGAAGTAAAAAGTTGCACTAAAAACTTTATCAAAAAGAAATAATTACTAAAAACTTAAACAAAAAGAAAAAACTTAAAAACTTTGTTAAAGAGAAAATATTACAAGAAATAAAAAAAGAAATACTTGAAAAATCATAAAACTAAAACCTTGTAAAAATAAAATAAAAACTTTGAAAAAATGTTACAAGATATGAAAAGTTACACTAAAAAACTAAAAACTTTATAAAAATAAAAAAGATATACTTGTTAAAAATAAAAAACTTTGAAAAATTTTATAAGAAATAAAAAGTTACACTAATAACTGTATCAAAAAGAAATAATTACTAAAAACTTTAACAAAAAGAAAAATTTTAAAAACTATAAAACTAAAAACTTTGCTAAAATAAAAACTTTAAAAGTGAAAACTTTGTTAAAAATAAAGAAACGAATACAGAAAAATTTTAAAAATAAATAAAAACTTTGAAAAAATATTACATGAAATAAAAAAAACACTAAAAACTAAAACCTTTATCAAAAAGAAATACTTACAAACTTTAAAAAACTTTGTTAAAAATAAAATAAAAATATTACAAGAAATGAAAAGTTACACTAAAATATCTAAAAATTCTATCAAAAAGAAATAATTCTTGTTAAAAATTGATAACAACTTTGAAAAAAAATTACAAGAAATAAAAACTTTACATTCTGCACAGAAATCACCTATATCTAATCTATTTATCACACGTTCAGCAGGCCCTTGTTGCAAAGAAAAATATTAGGGGCCTGCTGAACGTGTGATAAATAGATTAGATATAGGTGATTTCTGTGCAGAATGTAAAGTTTTTATTTCTTGTAATTTTTTTTCAAAGTTGTTATCAATTTTTAACAAGAATTATTTCTTTTTGATAGAATTTTTAGATATTTTAGTGTAACTTTTCATTTCTTGTAATATTTTTATTTTATTTTTAACAAAGTTTTTTAAAGTTTGTAAGTATTTCTTTTTGATAAAGGTTTTAGTTTTTAGTGTTTTTTTTATTTCATGTAATATTTTTTCAAAGTTTTTATTTATTTTAAAATTTTTCTGTATTCGTTTCTTTATTTTTAACAAAGTTTTCACTTTTAAAGTTTTTATTTTAGCAAAGTTTTTAGTTTTATAGTTTTTAAAATTTTTCTTTTTGTTAAAGTTTTTAGTAATTATTTCTTTTTGATACAGTTATTAGTGTAACTTTTTATTTCTTATAAAATTTTTCAAAGTTTTTTATTTTTAACAAGTATATCTTTTTTATTTTTATAAAGTTTTTAGTTTTTTAGTGTAACTTTTCATATCTTGTAACATTTTTTCAAAGTTTTTATTTTATTTTTACAAGGTTTTAGTTTTATGATTTTTCAAGTATTTCTTTTTTTATTTCTTGTAATATTTTCTCTTTAACAAAGTTTTTAAGTTTTTTCTTTTTGTTTAAGTTTTTAGTAATTATTTCTTTTTGATAAAGTTTTTAGTGCAACTTTTTACTTCTTGTAATATTTTTTTCAAGATTTTTATTTTTATTTTAACAAGTTTTTAGTTTTTATAATTTTTTATGTATTTCTTTTTGTTAAAGCTGTTTTAAAAGTTTTTTAAAGTTTAGGTAGTAAAGTTTTTTTAAAGCTTTTAGAGTAATTTTATATTTCTTGTAATATTTTCTCCACGTTTTTATTTATTTTTAAAATTTTTCTGTATTCGTTTTTATTTTTAACAACGTTTTCAGTTTTATAGTTTCAAAGTTTTTTATTTTTAACAAAATATTCAGTTTTATAGTTTTTAAGTTTTTATTTGTAACAAAGATTTTAGTTTGGTATTGAATAAGTTTTCATCCCTTTCAATGTTTTTCGTTTTCTTCTTCATTTCAAACAAAGATTTTAATTTTGTAGTGTGTTTAAGTTTTTATATTGTAATTTTGTTGTAGGCTTTAGTCTTTATTTTATAAAGTTTTCAGATATTTTTTGTGTTCATCTTAGTTTTTAGTTTCATAGTGTAACTTCTTATTTCTAGGGATATTTTTTTCTGTATTCGTTTTTGTTTTAATCCAAGTTTTCAGTTTTATAGTTTCAAAGTTTTATTTTTAAATAAGTTTTCAGTGTATAATTTTTTCTTTCTTGTTAAGTTTTTCACTTTCTAGTTTTTATTTTTAACAAATATTTTAGTTTTGTAGTGTATAAGTTTTTATTTCTTGTAAAGTTTTTTGTTTTATAGTTCCTAAGTTTTTATATTTAACAAAGTATTAAGTTTTTTTTCTGCATTTGTTTTCTAACAAAGTTTTTAGTTTTATAGTTTCAAAGTTTTTTTTATTTAACAAAGATTTTAGTTTTTTAAAGCATAAGTTTTCATTTCTTGTAAAGTTTTTCGTTTTCTAGTTTTCATTTTTAACAAATATTTTAGTTTCATAGTGAATAAGTTTTTATATTTAACAAAGATTTTAGTTTTTCAGTGTATAAGTTTTCATTTCTTGTAAAGTTTTTCGTTTTTCTACTTCATTTCAAACAAAGTTTTTAGTTTTATTTATGCGTCTATCTGAATTTTTAGAAAAATTTTAGTTTTAGAGTTTCAAAGTTTTTATATTTAACAAAGATTTTAGTTTTTTAATGTAAAAGTTTTATTTATTGTTAAGTTTCTTACTTTCTAGATTTTATTTCTTGTAAAGTTTTTCGTTTTATAGTTTCTAAGCTTTTATATTTAACAAAATATTAAGTTATTTTCTGCATTTGTCTTTATTTTTTAACAAAAGGTCATAGTATTTTTTAACAATAGTTAAAAGCCGTCAAATGTACCCCAAAAGTCATCAAATGTAGCTAAAAAACCACCAAATATCGCCAAATGAGATCCAAAAGTCGGCAAAAGGGTTAAAAATAGCAACATCTAGTGACCTAGTAGAGTTAAAGTAAAAGTTATCACTTAGCATGTGGTAAGTCAGCTCATTTCAAATAACTAAGAAGCATGGAGAAATTGTTTACTAAGCAAATAGTTAATCATTTTATTAATCACACTATAACTGTTCTTATCAAACACGTGATGATTAACCTTCTACAATCTTCCTAAAGAACTTCCTATTTCATTTATAAAATAAGATCTTAGCCTTTTTTCATGGAAGGGGGAAAATTACAAGAACAACATATAAAAATTACAATGGGGAGTAAGTTCACTCCGAAAGAGTTGAAAATGATACACTTAATGATTTTTACACTTAAATAGCTGTAATTCATGTTTTTCGAAAAAAAAAATTATTTTAACTTATAAAAGTTATTATCTTGGAAGAAATTACCCTGCGACAAAGAGGGCAGTTACATAATTCTTTCACACATTCTTTACATGCAATAAGATGACCACATGGTTGAAATACAATACACATTTCTCGATCCATGCAAATCTTACATAAAAATGAATTTTCCTTTCGTAATTCACTCTTATTTTTTGAAAATTCTATTACAGGTTGATTCTTTATTTTACTACTTCTGGTATTATTGTCTTCTAATAAACCGAAAGTCTTTGAAACACTTTTCTTTCTTGTCTCATACTTAGGAGAGATTTTCCCTGTTTGAAGGAGAAAACTGCCTTTGTTCTTAATCAGAAAATAAATATATTCACAATCGGGAAAAAACTTTTTATGTTCATCGATCGGGTCATCATCATGCTTCCAATTTCCCAATAATCCACCACAAGTAAAACAAGCTACAATATCTTCAACGCCAATATAATATAATCCAGAATCCGCCATATTCTTAATATTTGGGTTTTCTTTAGGCCATTTTAACAAAGTCTCGAGGCGTTTTTCTACATCACACATTTCTGGGTATTTTGGGGTGATATCTTCCATTTGCGAAGAAATTCCTATCAAAAAGGAGGAAAAAAGGAAATTGTTCGATTATAATGATGTAGTTTTAAATGCAGTTCCAACTTCATTGAAAAAGCAGGTTAGCTTCTTATTACAACCAATTAAAAAAGATCCTAATAACTTTAATTCGAATGAAAAAGGGAGAAGTATCAATTAAGGGCAATCTTTACCTAATTTTAGCCTAGCCGATTTATTTAATTTGATTTTCACAAATCTAAAAAAATTTTTGGAACTCAAAGGCACGTATGAATTTTTTCAAAAGCAATATCAATTATAAATATTCCTCATTATTAAAAATAAAAATATTATACAGTTTACCAGCTGTAATTAAAGATCAAAATCCTCCCCCAAAACGTAGCAGGAAAACATCCACAAAATGGTTATAGTTTAAATAAATATGATTTCAAAGTTAACACTATGTGGTTTCACTATAAATTAATTTTGTATTATTTTAGTGTAAAATAAAAAAAATATTTCTGGTTAAACTGTTGTTATCATTTTCAATCCTTTTACAGTTCAGAATTTGCAGGTTTTTTTCCGATTCCAGCAAGTTTTTCTTTTATATTTTAATAAAAAGGATCCTAATTACTTTAACTGGAATGAAAAAGGAGAAATATCCGTTAAAGGTCGAACTTTATCAAATTCCAACCTTGCAGATCTATTCAATTTAATATCGCAAACAGAATAAAATTTCATGGAACTCGTTGGTAAAGATGAATTTTTAAAAGCATTAGCTTTTATGAACGTTCCTCAATATTATATGAAAAATAAAAACGTGAGAGAATTACCAATTGTAATATCAAAACAAGATCAACCCTTAAAACTTTCCAGAAAATCAATCGTAAAATGGAATCACTTAAGTAAACAAAATTCCAAAGATAAACTACATCACACGAATGATTGTGAAAGCATTGTTTCATTTAAATATATCACTGAAGTCAACACGTTGCTCCACCCAGGCCCCTCCCCCTTACAGAATTAGAGTCGAAATCAAGGAATTCTCACAAAATTAGCTATTCTACTCAACAAACTCAGAGAATATTCCTCCCATTTTCAAACATGTTACACTGAATTACCTTTTAAAAGAAGTGTGAAGAGCATTTTAAAGGTGCGAGATTTCAAAATTTTTAATAAAATTCCTTAAACTTTGTATTTGTGGTATATTAATTTGAAAAAAAAAATTATAAAGCCTAAGTCCATAAATCATAAATATTACTTTTCAACTTATTTAAAATTTCTTTAAATGCATGAAATGGGGGTAAAATCTTTAAAAAAAACTACCTGCTCGAAATACTTGAATTGCTGAATGTCTGAGATTAACAGATTAGATAAAAGGGATTTCTAACGAAGACTGTATTACAGAAGTTAAATCATTTTACTGTTTCTACACTGAGAATTTTACTATGAGAGAGAATTTTTAAATTTACCAATTATCACTTTGAACTACGAATAGTTAGAAAATATTTATTAATAGCAAATAACTTTTCCTTTTTTTTCTATCAAGCTTTAATTAGAAATTTCTAACCAAAAACCTTGCCAGTTGAATACTTTTTTTAAAAAATATCTTGTAGAATTAGTTTAGAAAAACCATGTATTTTGTTGAATTCCTCATAGGGTATAAAACAAAATTTCAAAAAGTTAATGAAAAAATTAACATTAGGTTTTGAAAAAATCACGCATGTGGAAAAAATTGAAGCGGTTTTAATAGAAAAGCATACCCAGTTTTTAACATACCAGGTCCCTCCCCCTTACAGAATTAGAGTCGAAATCAAGAAATTCACACAAAATTAGCTATTCCACTCAACAAACTCAGAGAATATACCTTCCATTTTCAAACATGTTCCACTGAATTAGCTTTTAAAAGAAGTGTGAAGAGTATTTTAACACTAGAACCGCCGGCAAGTACCGCATACCTAGAACCGCCGAATGCAGTCATTTTGACTGGTAAGCTTTTCTACAGGTAAAAATAATCTTTTGAGCTCGAAAATGCTTCTAATACTTGAAGAAAAGATAAATAACACTAATTCAATTTAAAACAAACACATTTATTTAGTTTTGCATCTTAAATTTCGTTGTTACTAATAAGAATTAGGTTATTTTTACTTATACAACGTTCTAGCCAAAAATAAAAATTACGAACAAAATATTTCTTGAATAATTATATATTTCTCTAAAACCCTTTCTCACAACACTAAAAACTAAATAATGAAGTCATAACTCCGTTTTAGCAAGTTTCAAAAAATCAATTGTTTGCATTACTATGTAAAGGAGTATTTTGCCTGAATAATTGCATAAAAATACTTTTTTTCAGCATAAAAAGTAAGAACAGTACAGTAAAATAAACTTGGTTTCTTTTCTCATAAAGGAAATAATAAATCTTTCGTAGAAAATTATATAAAGGCGTGGGAAATCAAAAATTTCTAACAAGTGTTATACACATAAATTTCTGGGATATATAATGATATATTGACCATTTGCAGCTGTCAAAACTATAAAATATAATAAATTTGTTTCAAGAGCTTCTATATATTTTTTAGAAAGCATTATCTGTAAGAATTTAAGTGGTAATGCAAGAAATAAACAAGCTAAACATCCACCAGTCAAAATGACTGTTTTGGCGGTTCTAGGTAGACCAATAAATATCTCCGGAACGGCTTTTCAAAAATAAATGAAATTTGGATGACGTATATATAAGCATAAATTCGGAAAAGTCACGAAATCACAAGTGTGCAACTCAAATATCTTTGAAAATATTTAGAATCAAAAACGCAAAACAGTCAAAATGACTGTTTCGGCGGTTCTAGTGTTAAAGGTGTGAGATTTCAAAGTTTTTAATAAAATTTCTTAAAACTTTGTATTTGCGGGATATTAATTTGAAAAAATTTGGGCCACTGGGTATGCTGAAAGCATACCCAGGTCCCTCCCCCTTACAGAATTAGAGTCGAAATCAAGTTTTTAATAAAAAATATTTCAACTTTGAATTAGGGTGATATTTATAGCCGTGTCGAATGTTTATATCCACCGGCTGCGGTTGCTTTTGATAGATCGTAGATTCAAATCCAATTCAAAAAATAAATTCTTTTAAATATTCTCTTTAAACTATTTAAATATATTCTTACAAATAAGTATAACTATCCCAGCTAGATGGTCGTACGAGTCATTTTGGCGTTTAAATAACTTAACTGTTACCATAATCAACAGCGCCCCCTATAATGCAAAAACATCTCAACTCTAGTTCTTATCTCAACTGCAATCATTATCAGGGAGCAACAACCCAACCATCCCTTATCAACGCATAACCGTATTACAGCATTTTCTTATCTGAATCCACGAATCCACTGCGCTAGAACTGTCAAATTCCCCCTACTTATTCTCTCTTTTTAGTTTTCGGGTTATTAGTTATTTTTTATTGATTTTTAAAATGTGTCAGTCTTTTTTGGGACACCCACGGCCGTATTCAACTGGGGGGAGGTTCAACCTCCCCCCCCCCCGAAAATTCGACGTCAATTTGTTACTCACTGTTTTTCCTTAAAAATTCGTCTTGAAATGCAAAACCCCATACTTTTAAGGTTCAAAATTTTTCTTTCCCCCAACCCGACTTGAAATTTTAAAATCTTTTATTACAGTCGTTCCTAGAAAGTTTTGGTACTTACAAGGAGTGGTCTTCTTCGGGTTGCTTTAATCCCCCCCGAATAGGAATAAGCTCTAACAGTGAGAAAGAGGCGAAGTGGGAACTCGGGGGTGGAAAAAATAGGGAAAAGCGACTCCAAAACGATTTAAAATCCAGTATATAGGGTCAAATTTCCAGAAATTTTCTGGGGGAGGACCCCCGGACCCCTCTTTGGAATCTATTATTTACAACTTTTTTGTAAAAAGTTCGTAAAAATGCAAAAATCCATAGAGTTAGTACAAATATAGAGACAGCTTACTCTTCTCGGTCAGGCAACCTTGCATGTCGAAAAAGTCGGACCTGTGTGAGTGGCGGAAGTCAATTTTAACATGGGAGCTCTCGTAGGCGGGTCAAGTGTGAGTGGCAGAACGAAACCGAAAAACCGGTCACACTTTGAACAGCGTAGAAGATGTTTAAGCTGTCTCTATATTAGTACTAACTCTATGCAAAAATCCAACCGAAATGGAAATTAAATTCTTGAAAATGTATGTCCGAAATCCGGATTTGGGGTACCAAAACAAGTTGAAAATCTGCTTTTTAGACTTAAATTTACAAAAGTTTTCTGGGGAAAATTTCCCCAGCAACCCCCTTTAGGACATTAGAGGACGATTTGGAAATTGAAAACTCTTAGCCCCCCAAAACCAAATCCTGGATCAGCAGCTGTCTACTTACCTTGGTCACCATCAAAATCGAACTTAGTTTCAAGAAAATTATTTGCTAACCCCCCCGAAAATAAAGTCTAGTTACGGCCCTGCACCCTGTAAATCAGTGGTTCCCAACACAAATATGTCTGCGGACCACTTCACTTAAACTTGAACCTCCGCGGACCATCTCTATCCCTAACTGTATCTTCAAAATTTTAACTTTTTTTTTCAGTGCATTCATTCCTCATGGAGGGTCTAAAATTTTGACTTTTTTTCTGAAGTAAGGGAAACCGAGTCTTACAATGTTTCTAAATATAACTTAGAAAATCAAATAATCTATTAAACTTAAAAGAAAAATTAACATTGCATTAATTTTATATCTAATTATTTAAAAATATACCTTTAATAAAAGACCATTTAACCATTTTTATCAAGCCTTTTTATCTATTAACCCTGGAAGAGTTCACACCTACACAAAATTTACAGGTTTAAAAAGCAACAGTATAAAATAGTTATTTTTCTTCTTTTTCATAACCAACAAATAAGGTAATATATTATTAATAGATTTAAATTGAAAGAAAGTACTTATCTTTAAATTAAACTGCAGGACTAGAGAGCCTGTATACGAGAGAGAGGCGACAACTCAGTATATAGCTCGCGCAGATCGGTAAACAGGTTTTCTGTTCGCCACAGGTGGTTCCCTCCATAGGATTAGCATGGGACGCGAGACAAGCGGCATGATACAGTTTGGACAGAACTGGATACGCAGAGACGCTTTTAAGCGAGTTGTCGCCTCTCTCTCGTATACAGGCTCTCTATGCAGGACGAATGAGATAACTAGGAATTCTGTTGATCACAAAAAAGGTAAACTGGACATGCACTGACTGAGTTGTGGCAGAGGAAATTCTATAGGCGAGGCTGATGTTTTCCCGAAAGAAACCGCGTCAAAAGTAAATTATTTCAAAGGAGCGATTAAAATAGAAAATAATTTATGTGTTCAAAAACATTCGCATTTTCGGCAGTAAAATTGGCGCAAGTTCAGAGGTGCGGATGATTGGCGAATTTTGGCTATTTGGCGGCACATTTAGAAGCCGAATGACTATTTTAACATTAGTTAGGGTTACCATATTAGTCATGTTTACCGCTAAAAACTTGGCGCATCCGCACCTCTGAACTTGCGCCTCTCGAAGACCCTCTGTCTGACCATAGCATCCCAGTTTGAAGTATCTTTCAACACTTCCACGCTTCGCTTCGTATCAAACCAAGTATAAGTACGATCATTCGATTCTTTATTAGCCCCACCCCGACGCCTCTCAGTTTTAATTAATCTGATGCAATAATTTTCCATATTATATCACAATTCGTTTCTACTCTGTCTGTAATAAACTACTGTTGAATAAAACTGTGCAAAATAATAGAAACGAACAAATGATTCATAGGAGAGAAAGAGAACATAAATTTTTTTTATTTATGAGACGTATGATTTTTATGTTTTTGTATCTGTAGTGTTTTTACTATTTCCTGGAATGTGTGATAAGGAAAACTATTTTTTAAAATTTTCCACACATTTTTTGGATAAGTTATTTAAAAATCATCTCACGGACCACCTCTTAAGGCCTCACGGACCACCAGTGGTCCGCGGACCACCTGTTGGGAACCACTGCTGTAAATAGACAACGTTGAATTAGTCACCAGTAAGAAAATTAAAAAAATAAATAGATATAAATTGATTAGTAAAAGCCTTGACCGTGAATTCTTCTGATAGTAATTTTAATAAGAGCATGTGATGCATGCTTGTTGCTAAATAAGAATAGAAAGCTGTTACTCTTTCACACAATTGAGGCGGTGGCTATCAAAACCAGCTCATTCCGTTTTTGGAAGTTTCACAGGAGAGAAAAACTTCTCACGTCCACAAGTTCTAAAGCTAAATTTCTCTTTAAAATTTTTAATTGTAGGTAGAACCGCCTGTAGAATTTGATTAGTTTTTCATTTTCATTCCAGGTGCATTACCTTGGGCGTAATTCTCTAATTAGGTTGGAATGAGCTGATTTTGATGCAAAAACACGATTTGTCATGCTTTTTTTCAGTTTTTTTTCAATTAAGTTGTGTGATTAAATTGTTTTTTTTTTTCAGTTTACTAGTTTATATTTGTGTCCTTACGAGTTTTAAATAAATGACATCAACTTAACTTTTTCAAATTATCTGAAATTTCACAGTTGAGATCACAATTTTCACCTTTTCATCTAATTTTGGGTTGGAATGAGCTGGATTTGAGCTATATCCCTTCGTCAGGTTATGAAGGACCCTCTAAACTTTCAAAATATGCAAAAAAGTGGATTTCAGAAAATATGGAATGAGCTGGTTTTGATAGCAAATGCGCCAATTATTCAATTTATGCATCTGTTTGGCTACGTCCTAATTGAATCCCTTGTCTGAAACGTGTCAAATGCCACTTTTTTCAAAAATGAGTTATTTGTGTCATGGGATTCTGTAGGGGTAAACGCACATTTTAAAGTAAGAATTATAAAAATAACGTGATTGTAAAATAGTGTTCCAGCATGTTAAATTTCAGCTTTAGTGCAGAAACATGTCAAACGACGTCGCTTGACTGGTTTCTGCACTTAAGTTGCGGGGAATTTTGTTCATGTCGTCTCATCTGCAGCTTGTTTGGGACGGCTTTTTTTTATTTAATCGCATACAAACACTTTATGTGATTGGAAAATCGATTCTTTAGAGGTTAGGTTCATCAAGCCATAAGAAAAACCATATTTTTAAAGTTTTTGTACGAATCTCAAGACTAACGACGTTTTGGTAGCAATACAATTAAAATATTCTTGCTTGTGGCCCTTTATTACATCCATGTGATTGAGATTTTGGATCTATGAATCACTTTATTAAAAGGGGGCATCAAATCTATACCCCAGATAATAATATTGAACTAATTAACTGATTTTGTAGGCTTTTAAACAGTGGCGTTCCTAGTACCACAAGCAGTGTCGGCGAAACTGGTTTGCGAGGCCCTAATACCAGATTTAATGAATTATATTGTAAAATAATTGAAATTTTTTGTAATTAATATTAATGGCTTAAATTATCCGCAAGTTAATTAATTTTTATTAAGATTAATCAGAATTTTAATTAATTTAATTTTAAAATCTAGTACTTTAGGATAATCAGAGAGCAAATGGCAATTTTACTCAAAAATCTTGTAAACTTAAACTATTATTACAGAAATAAATATATATAAACTGATTATTGCTTTTTTTTCTTTTTATTACTTTAAATTTCAAAATTTTGAAATTTACGAGTTAGTCCATGGCCTACGTTAGTCCGATTAGATATAGGGGGGATAGTAGACACCTAGACGAGTCAGAATTACATAGGATTTGGGGGTCCCAGACCAAATCCCAGGGAGTTAAAAATGAAGCGACACCCCTAAAAAATTATTGAAAAATTCAATTTGTAGAAGAACTACTATTGGTAAAAATTTGAGGTACATTCGTATTAGCTCGTCCATTCGCCAACAGGGGCGATAAGTCGCCAAGTCTGGTAAACCCCGCAACACTACCGTTGATTCTGGTAACCCTGAAAAACGTAGCGAAATCACGCTAGTTCCGATCGCTGCGCAAGTGGGCGCAATTTGGATCGGTACGCCCATGGGTGAAATAATGTGTGCGCACCGCGCAGGTTGTTTTGAACGTAAATTCAACAGTGTTTACAAGGTAAGAACGAAGACTGCATTTGAAAGGTAGGAGTCTAAATGCTTTCGTGTCGTTCCACGGTGAACTTTGTTGCGCCATTTTGCCGAGCCCCAGAGTCTTTCAATGTTTTGCGTATGAACGCCGGTGGAAGGATCGCCGGTTTTGAATCACCGGTGGTAGGATCGACCATTTTGCAAGTAAGTTAGTGTCTTACCGAGGGATATTCGTAGTTTTGGTACATCCAAGAATACCGATTCCCTTTTATCTGAATCCTTACTGTTTCTGATACCCCCACAACGAGTTTGGTTATAGTTAGGGCAGGGGGGGTTTGGGGGGGGGGCGGCAGCCCCCCCCAACCACAAGAAACTTTTATTTTTTATTTTCTGATGTTATAAAGATGTTTCTGATGTTAAAAATGTGTTTTTCGGCGATTCTGATGAAATCCCGTATTTTGGCGCGTTTTGGCGAAATTTGGCGAAGTTGGCGAAAACGATGGACGGGCTAATACGAAAGTACCAAATTTGATTATGGTCTCAAAAATTGTGGTTTAATATGATCTTTAAAATTATCTCAAAAGTCTTCACTTTAAAATTTGTTTTATTATGAAAAAAGTTAAAAAACCACAAAAAAAAAGTGAAAATTCTGCCAAAACTTTATTTTGTATTTCGAAATCCTTTCTTTTGATTTAATAATCTGAAAGATCATAGTCGAAAACCCTCAAGTCCAAAGTGTCACGTAAAAACCATCAATATTAAATGCTTGGGATCCTGTTAAAGCATGGTGTTTAAGTCCGTTTTTTGCGTCAGCAAACTGCCGTTTTGGAAACGGCTATAGGAAACCAGTTTGGGCACTCAAAAAACGAACTTTAACAGTATCTCAAGCGTTTAATGTGGATGATTTTTACATGAAACTTTGGTTTTAAGGGTTTACAACTATGATCTTTCAGATCATGACATTAAAAGAAAGGATTTCGAAACACAAAATGAGGTTTTGGCAGAATTTTCACATTTTTTGTGGTTTTTTTAACTTTTTTCATAATAAAACAAATTTTAAAATGAAGACTTTTGAGATAATTTTAAAGATCATATTAAACCACAATTTTTGAGACAATAATTAAATTTTTACCAATAGTAGTTCTTCTACAAATTGAATTTTTCAATAATTTTTTTGGAGTGTCGCTCCATTTTTAACTCTCTGGGTTTTGGTCTGGGCCCCCCAAATCCTATGTGATTCTGACTCGTCTAGGTGTCTACTATCCCCCCTAAATAGAAGTGTGCCCCATTATTTATGGGACACCCTGTAGAAGAGAAGAGAAGCTGTTTGGGTCCAAGGGGGGATTTTTCGGGACCATTACCTTTATCTTAATTTTGACAAAAAAAAATGTCCAAATGCTGGTGATTTTCCATAAAGTATCATCCCCCAGAAAAAATTTTGTAATTCGACTGGTAAAAGTGGGGTTTAACTCATTTTGAGAACCTTTTTGGGTGCAACGGGGGGAGGGCGGCATTGTCAATTCTTTAATTTTTTACTCCATTCTTATTTTTATTATTGAAATAAAGTTTGTCACATGGAACCCCTAAATTTTTTCGTGGAACCCCAGGGTTCCACGGAGCCCACTTTGGGAACGTCTGGGGGTCCTCCCTCAGAAAATTTTTGGATATTTGTCTATAAAGCATGTTTTTAACCCGTTTTGGTACACCTAATCCGAATTTTGGATATATTTCTTCAAGAATTTAATCGATTTTTTGGAAGGATTTTTATATTTTGACGATCTTATAAAAATAGTAGAGCTCAAAGTATAAAAAAATAGTAAAGTAAAGTATAGTAAAGTTTGGTACGCCTCATCCGAATTTCGGATATACATTTTATGGTAGAATTTTTTCATTTTGTCGAACTTAATGTAAAATATTGTTGTAAAGAATAGTTACAAGTACCAAAGGGGGTCTGGGGGTCCTTCACCAGAAAATTTTTGAAAATTTGACCCTAAAATAACAGGTTTTTAACTTATTTTATAGTTCCATTGCTTGAACTTTCTTCATGCTCTGATTTTTGTAACCCCACACAAAATAATCATATCTCAATTCAGGGGGGTGATCACCCCCCCCCCTATAATCCGTGCCTGGTCTAATAAAAAAACCGCAACCAAATCGGTCCATTATTAGAACATGCGAAAGTGCGGTTGCAAAGATTTAACATTTATAGCTGACGAATTGATAACCTCCTCCTTTTTGAAGTCAGTAAAAAGGCCTCGCGCTGAAGCTCCAAAAAAAGCTTCGCACTAGGGCTCCACAAAAGGCCTCGCGCACGGGGGGCTCCTGAAACATGAAAAAACGTAATTGAACAGACATTTAATCATTGAAATATTTGTTTTTAAACATGGAATAGAATATAGTTTAAATTCTTGCGAGGCCCTTGAAGTGCGAGGCCGTCGGCGGGGGCCGACGTCGCCGACGCCTAGTTACGCCTCTGCTTTTAAAGCAAAATCGTTTTACTTTTTACAAAGTTACATCTAAACAACTATCTAATTGACTTCAAAGATGTCTATATTAACATTTTGAATCGGCTGACCATTATTTTTGAGTCTTGAGTTGAAATCATTTATAAAAAAGGTTTTTAACATATACTAACCAAAAGAGAAAAAAATAAGAATTGTTTAATAATTTTATGGGTTAGTATTTAATAAGGAAATGTTATTTTCAAGCTATGAAAATAGGCTTGAATACTCTGTTTTTTGCAAAAACCTGTCAAATGCAAATATTTCAATAATTTTTATGAAACGAATAAGGTAAATGTGGGTATGGTGGACACTTTAAGGAAAATT
Source organism: Tetragnatha versicolor (assembly GCA_024610705.1). Taxonomy (NCBI): domain Eukaryota; kingdom Metazoa; phylum Arthropoda; class Arachnida; order Araneae; family Tetragnathidae; genus Tetragnatha; species Tetragnatha versicolor. The sequence continues at coordinate 3,161,032 of JANDEH010000013.1, forward strand.
TTTGCTTAAATTCTTAATAAATACCAACCTATTTGCTTGGAAACAGTTATCATCCTATTTTTAGGTTAATTGGATCTTCTTCTTTCGATTTTACCATTAAAAATTTTAATTAGATTTGGTAAAGTATTTTTAATTAATTTTTAAAAAGTACTCCGAATTGCATCTATAGTGGCCACATAGATGTAGCTGTTGTTTCTATGGTGGACACCTCTTGCATCTGTAGTGGACACCTCTCTTTTTCTGCCTGTGTGAGGGGTTTATGCATAAAATTGAGGTTTTTTTTTGGTATAGTCGTTTAGTTCTAATTAAATATTCCTTCCCAACGAAATGTATATTAGATCCAATCAAATTAGCTTTATTTTAAAAAAAGGCTTGATAGTTTTCGACCCAAAGCCTACGCTGTAGCTGATTTGAGAGGAATTTAGCATGTAACTCAATGTTTTAGAAACATTGGTTCCCGAAGCCAGAATGAAACCAAATTCATACAACACTCATTTTAAAGCACAATCAACAGTTTATGAAGAAAAACTGATTTATATTAAATATTATTTATGTTTCTTTTAGAAGCCATTGCAGTGGCCACTATTGGAAAATCTAAGATTTTGTGTTGGTAAAGTGGCCACTCCCATAAATTCTCGTTCAGTCAAAATTTTCAAATAAATTTTATTCAGTATCATTTTATACACTCTTCTTTATCTAAATACAAATTTAAAAGTCAACCAAGCCGTAATAAATACAAAAAAATCAGTTCCGAAATACCCGTTTCCTTACGCTATTCAATAAGCAAAATCAAATTTCAGTCACTCGGCCGATGTTGTTATTTTCAAATATTTAAATATCCTTCCCATGCCGATCTGTGGTATCAATGGTAATTTACCAGCTTACCTGATTGTACAATCTACTATGCCTATGAATTTTGACGCTGTTTGATGCCTCTAACTCATTATATTCATAATTAATCAGCTATGTGGCCACTATTGGTGCAGTGTCCACTATACCCACATTTACCTTAAAACATTTAAAAAAAAATTATATTTGCCTGTAAAATATCCAAATAAGGTCTACTTTAAGAAAAAAAATTACTAAACATCTTCATAAAAATGTAACGAGCTTCTTTACAGTTTTTTTTACGTTTATCTCAAAACAAGAAAAGTGGCATTTGACATGTTTCAGAAACAATCGATTCAATTACAGTAAAGCACCGTTTAAACGTTTCTCCTTTATACGAATTTTTCCCATTTAAAAACCTATATATAATATAGGTTGTCTCAAAAAAGACTGACACATTTTAAAAATCAATAACTCAAAAACTAAAAAAGATATAAAAAAATACGCAGTTTGTTGCATACACCCTGTAATAATACAACGTTGAGTTAGTCACCAGTAAGAAAGATAAAATATAAATCAATACATGTTGATTAGTAAAGCATGTGTGCGGCTTCAACGTAGACTTCTTGATTGAATATTTTAGAGCATGTCATTAAGGCATGCTTATTGCAAAACAATCAGTAAAAAGCAGTTTCTCTTTAAAACAATTTTCAATTTATGCGTAGGCTTGGCTACGTCCTAATTCATTCCTATTCATTTTTATGCAAAAATTATTCGTTTATACCAACGATGGGCAACCTACGGCCCGCGGGCCGGATCCGGCCCGCCTCGTCATTTGATCCGGCCCGTGGAACATTTTAAAAATTGTACCAAAAATCACTCTGGTTTTCGTCAACAAGAGCAAAAGAGGGGATACAGAACTTTCCCCCCAAAAAAACTTAATTTTAGCAGTTAAAACGTGCTATACAACTATATTTCGTTCTTGGGATGCGTCTATAAGTGTGGGAGAGTTGTTACTTCACGACGGACGATCGCCGACGGTTGATATTCCCCTCCTGTTTCACCCTAACTTGGCAGTAGAGAGTAACTTGGCATCAGTCATTCTCTGTCTTTCCCAATGCTGCTAAAGTTAATCTGTCCTCCTGAACACTAATTCCTCCTCCATTAATTTTCCTGTATCATGCAATGACATTTGTTAAAAGTGTGTCCTGCAATATTTTTTCATTACTATGAGCTCTAAATATTATTTTAGCTCATATTAATGTTACTTGAAAATTATAATTATTGTATGAAATCAAGATGTTATTTTAGTCCAGATTAATGTAACTAACTTTATAGTTATTGTATATAATGTTAATCTAATCCAGATTAATGTAACTTCATTATAATTATTGTATGTAATCAATATATTGTATAAGTCCAGATTGAATTTTAGCTTTATAGTATTAAACTTCATAAATATATGTAATAAAACTGCTAATTTTTTAGTTAAAAATATTGGGTTATCTACTCTATGGCCCTCCACGTCATTATAATAATTGAATCCGGCCGAAAAGGTTGCCCAAACCTGGTTTATACGACGCGCAATAATCCGTTATACGACGTTTCCCACTGTCTTAATGAAGGATTTTTACAAAAAAAAAAAGGTTATAAATTGAAGATTTAATATTATTCATATACAATACAATGTATTTAGATATGTATGGTTTTTGGGATGTGTAATATAATACTTAAAGTATGTAAACTAAAATAAATATTCAGGATAAACTGTATAAAGGTATGGTTTGTTTCATTTTTATGTTAGTTGTTTTAATACTTTAAAATTTAATTATTATTTTCAGTTTAAAAACTGCTGTGAAGAAATTTGTTGTAGAAAAGCAAATTTATTGTATTTACGTATATCTGCATTAGGAGAATTAAAAAACTAATAATCAAAGATATTTTCGATTATACGTCTTTTTAATACTGTACAGTTGTGTTTTACTGTAATTAAGAGCATGCAAATGCGACTAAAAAAACTTCACATTTGTTCTTAACTTTAACTTTCTGTACAGGTATTATTAAAAACCTATTTTAAAGCATGTTTTGTTGAATACAAGGTCGTCTCAAAATCTAGGTAAAAAAGTAATAAGCATTAGGGGAATATGGAGATAGGATTATTATAAAACTCATTAAGTTTTTTAAAACACTCTTTTTTATTGACTGTAGAGGATAAAAAGTAATGTTTTCTGTCTCGTTGAGGATAAGATGAACGTTGAATAATTTCCCAAATTTGATGCATCAGTTATTGGTTTAATCCCTGATGAAAGAATTTGCTTAATTCATAATTAATTGAATGCATGAATTAATTAATAATTAATGCATAAAATATTTTTTTCAGTTTTCTTCAATGGAGTATAAAGAAATTTGTTTCTAAATTGAATATTCTCTAAAAGTTAAGTCATTGATTTTTTTACCGGGAGAGAGGACATGAAATAGAAGGCTAGAGGTCCTCCCTCAGAAGATTTTCTTGGAAAATTGGTCTTAAAAAACATGGTTTGATAACTCGTTTTGGTACACCTATTCCAAATTTCGTGTTTTCGGTTGGAATTTTTTGGTACAGATTTTTAAAAAAAAGTTCTCGATAAACTGAGCCTAGTAGAAATTCCCTATTCGCAGAAGTCCGCAAAACAATAGGGTTATTCATGAACCCCCTTGCATAACTCTTTACCATGACAAAATTTACAGTTCATTTACCTTTAAAAAATTTTACAAAAAAAAATGTATGATGCTTACTAGTGTTTTTTATTGATTTCACCCTTCAATGAATCGACTTTTCATTATGTTTAAATTATTTTTCTATTGAATAAGGTTTTGACTCTGATTCCCAATCTTTAGCAAATATTCAGCATTAATTATAGTTATGCTTTGTGATTATAGTTATGCTGTGTAAATACTCTTTATGAGTTTAAATAAAATACTTCGTTATACCCCTCCTTTATAAACTTGGATTACTGTAAACCCAGTTGAAGTAAAGAAATTTTCGTAAACTAAAAGAAGTACAAAAGCGTAGTTATAAAAATAGAATAAGAAATTTATCATACACACACCCGTATATTAACAAGAGGGGGGGATTTAGAGATATACCCCCGAATGTCCAAAATTTTCCTTTTTTTTACTTAAAAAAGACTAAATTTACTCTATATCCCGCTCCGAAATTTTGTCGGACGACTTCTCGATTTTCGAAGGATCTGATTTCTTTTTGAGGGCTCAATGATCCGGTGAAGAGCGAGGAAGGTGAATCCCTTTTCCCGTCCATTTAGTAGACACTCCACTTCCGTATCCTGGCGTCGAGCATCCCAGACGTCCATTTGCTTCCGTCCGATAGAATCGCCGCTTATCCTAGGCTACACCCCTTTCTTTGATCCATGTTCCTTCAACAAAGGATAAGCTCATGCTCAACGATAATCACTAATAGGACCAGCATAAAACGACGTGTAAAATAAAAGACGTTAAGTTGAAAACACCTTGGATTATTAGGTTTCTAATATGCAGATTTGCGTAAATACAATAATTTTGTGGTTTTTCTAAAAGATCACTACTTTAAAACAATTTTTAAACTGCAAATAATAAATAAATTTTCAAATATGAAACCGTCTAACATAAAAATGAAACACAAAACATACCTTTATAATTTTCCCTAAATATTTATTTTATTTTTCACATCTTTATTATACTATACTGAGCATCCCAAACATCACATCCGAATATACTGCACTGTAAATGAACATCAAATCTTCAATTTATTACTTTTTTTTGAAAAAATTCTTTATTAAACAATGGAAAATGACGTATAAACGAAGAATTTTTGCACACCCGAATACATTGCATTGTATGTGAACATCAAATCTTCAATTTATTACAATTTTTTTTAATCCTTCACTAAGACATTGTGGAAACGACGTATAAACGAAGAATTTTTGCATTAAAATTAAATAGGAATTACTTAGGACGTAGCCAAAACCAAATGAGAAACGATGCTTTATCATAATTAACAATAAGCATGCCTTATCCACATGCTCTTATTAAAAGGTAAACATATAAACACAACGGACCACATATTACAAATAATCAATAACTATTGATTTATTCTATTTTAACTTTCTTACCGGTGATTAACTCAACTTTGTTATTATTATAGGGTGTTCCAAAAAGACTGACTCATTTTAAAAATCAATAACTTAATAAATCGAAAACTAAAATGAGATTAAATAAAATATACGTGTGGTTTATTACATCCTATATAGGTAGGATGCCACAAACTGTGTATTTTTAGTTTTTGAGTTATTGATTTTTAAAATGTGTCAGTTTTTTTTAGACAACCTGTATTATTTATAGGATCTTTTTAATTTTTTAGTCCAAATTTGAAACTCAGAAGTTAGTTTTTCATCCTTCATAAATTATACCGACATTGTAGAGCGAATATAGAAATTAGTTAAAAGTCTATGAGAGCATGGAAGTTTTAATGATTAATGAACTCGAATTCCTTTAATATGCTTTCTCGGGGATATTGTGGGTCAGGATTCGGGGTCTCTTCAAACTATTTTGGGAAAAAAATCCTTGTTTTTTTTCCAATTATCAGAAGTATCTGAAACACTCAAAACTATAGATAGGTGCATAGTTAGTAAGTTATAAAAATGGTAAAAATGCGTAGTACGTCAAATATCATCAATTATATAATTTAAGGGAATATTTCATAAAAAATTAATTTAATCCAACTAACCCCCATTAAAAATAAGGGAGGGGATCCTATAAAAACCCATTCCCAGTCAAACTTTTTACCATTTTCAAGCACCAACAAAGAGTTTCTCCCATTTTCCGTCCTATTCTTCAATAGTATTCCCTACTTCTTAACTCAACATTAGTAGAAATGGGATTTAATAAATACGGCTTAAAAGGTCTAAAAAATACACCTTCAAGGCAAAATGTTTGTTTTCGGATAAACAATCGCTGTGAATAAAACAAAAAATAATAAAGCGAAGATATTTCGTCGAATTTCATTGGATGGCAGGGAAAACATCCCGAAGCAAAGAGATCAAAATTCATTCATATTAAGCTTTCGATGCCGATGGCCTGAGGTTATTTTTATTTCATGCTTTATTTTAAAGATCCCTTTCCTGTTTTGACGTATAGATCATTGAATACAAGCTCCAGAATGACATTTTGTCGAAACATTGAATTCCCTGTATTGATCTGTCGTTTCAGAGATGTCCATTTCCAGAAAAGACGATGCGAATAACTAATTTATAAACTCTCTATTTTGAATGTCATTACTTTGACTCTATTTATTTTGTAGCTTGCCTTTATAGGTAATTATTATGTTTAGTTGTAACTTTCACCACATCCAGGTCTTTTTGATAACATTGTACTCCCAGCATTGTATATGTGAGAAGAAGGAATTTTTTCGGGTTTGGAGGGAACATAATATAATAAATCATAACTAACAAAAAATAGAAAAAACAAGCGATTAAATTTCAAAGACTATGCAGTCGATGATATTTGGTATTGATGGTGTGTTAACCAAGAATCGGTTGATTGTTCCAATTCCAGAATCGAATACTTCTCCATAATTTTGATTTTAGGCAAACGATTTATGAAATTTAGCCCAGATTAGATGTTATTGAAAGTCATTTCGGAAAACTTAAACATGTCTAACATTTATTGAACTACTTAAATGTGTTGGGTTCTATTTTAATGATCTGGACTAAAATCCCCCCACCCGTTTCAAGTTAACATATTAGCCCCAAAATTTCTTATACCTAAAAAGTATTTTGCATTAATATTCTTTAAAAAGAATTGGAGAAAGAGCACTGTGTTTAAAATAATGTAACCACTCTCTCTATAGCTCTTTTAATTTCATTATCAACAACTACCACTTTTTTTGTTTTTAATATTACTATAAATTAAAAGTATTACTCATTTTAATGCTTCGCTGTCAAGAATCCCTCGAAATTTATTAAGGCAGCAGTGCCAATGTGCATCCGGCTGCTCCATGTATAAAATAATTAGGTAATTTATTGTCTCTTCTAATTCACTGACACTTGACCAGTTGTTAACTAGCAACTAAAGAAAGGACAAGCTTTTCGCTGCCCCAGATAGGTGGAATCCTTCTTTAACCGCTTGGTAACACCGTCCACCTACTGACGGTACTTACAAGTCCCACCAACTTTAAAATTACATAGAATAACCAATCCTTACGAATATAACTGGCGATACTTTGTAAAGAACACTCTTTTAGCTTTCCTCTTCAAATATAAAAGTCAGCACGGGTTTTCTGGGATGAGTATCTTAGCCGAAAATGCAAATAGATTTACAACTGAAGTTGTGATTTCAGCTGCCATTTTGATCGGATTCCCATGACTGTCATTTATGTTCCCTCAAAAGTAATTAAAGTCAGAAGGAAAGTGTATTCTTTTTTAAGACTTAAAACTGTACAAATCTGTATGTTTTTTTTGTATTGTGAGAATATTTTAACTCTCAGTGTAGGACAATACTTAAAAGTATCAAGTTAATTAATTAGCTGATTAAATTTTTCCAAAGATGATTATTTTATCCCTTTATTTTCAATTTAGTGACTCGAAAAAATATTTGCACGAAAAAAAATTAGTGCAGTAGATAAAGGGTTTAAAGTTAAATGCGTAACACTAACACGTGGCTGGATCATATTAAATAGGTTATATTCTTTTTAATTCATGTCAAAATGCATTATTCAATGAAATATATAACAATCTCCTTATAATGGCCCTATTTGGTAACAAATGAGTAAGTAATGTCAGAGCTTCTCAAACCTTTAAAGGAATGAAATATATGTCAAGAGAAGTCCTTCCTAAACTCCGTGTAAGGGAGGTCATTTTAAAAATAATTATTCATTCTAACATTTTCATTTGCCGTGTTGGCCTATCAATAAGACAATCTCATTAAGTTATAATTTAAAACATTCATCTCTAATTAAACCAATTCATTATCAGCATTACGAAAGGAATGTCAGGCTTTTGTGAAATGATTACTACCTAGTTTTAAATTTCTAATTACGGAACAGCGATGTCTTTAATAATATTTGATTGAAATCCCCATTAAATGTTTTAATTACCCATCAATTTTGAAAGAATCGAATTAAGATAAGGTGTTTGGTATTATTTACATATGTGCAAATTAATGCCCAAATAATATGCACGATTAATACAAAGTATTAAGTAGGGGTTTTAATCAAGTTTTTTTCTTATTGAAATGAACTCTTAATGCAGTTTTTAAACTTGTTGAAATGAATTTGCTTTTGGTAAGCGGTAGAATTTTCAAGAGAAAACACTATATAAAGGCGTCAAACTTTTAAAGGGGGGTTGGGGGTTCTCTTCCAGATTATGTTTGGGAATAATACACTTGTATCTACAGTACACAGATGTTTTTAAACCTTAATTTAACGTTTTAAACGTTTAAATTAGCGTTTTAAATTAAGGTTAAAACTAAACAAATTAAGTTTTAATATTTTAAATTAATGAAGTTAGCTGTTTTTGTCCATAGCTACCGTAATTACCGACCGTTCTGGTTTAGTTTCTTTAATATGAAAGAGCTGATTAGTTCGATACATCTTTAGGGAAAATTTTGGGGCCTTAGGTCATTTTGTAAAATAAACTGCATAAAAACCTCCAAACCCTACAATAGGTCTGTCTATTTATAGAGCCTTGTGGAAAAAATTACTTAGGAAAATTTCTTAGGTTGGCCAAATTAAGATGCTAGGTGGGGCATAGCCCCACCTGGCCCCCCCTTGAATACGGCCCTGTCGAAGCTCCTTATGAAGGTTAAAGCCTTGGGGAGGGAGGGGTTCTCCCTGCCCTCAATTATGATGTCCGGTAGTGCAGTAAGATCTGTCATCTCACATTTTATTTCTGATGTAGTTTTTAACCTGTTTTAGAGTGCAAAGGTGCCTCTGCTTAGCTATGCTTGTGCCCGAGATTTGAAAATATGGGTATTCAGCTAAAAAAACCAACTGTTGCTTATATAGGCTTAGGGAGGGGGTTCGGACCCCCGCTAAACCCCCCATATACACGTCCATGATAAGCTCTGATTAGATGCTCGCTTACTAAATTTTTGAATCATAATAATTATTCAGAATCTAGAAAGGTCTTCCATTTGATATTTGCGTTTTTTTATTCACATTATATGTTAGTGAAAATTGCGAAAATTTTTTGACCAATACTTTAACACAGGTATAAACATTTTAGAGTGGATTTAGAAAGTATACCTATAGTAAACGAGGAAGTTTTTCTTTAGGGTAAATTCTAAAAAGCGGCTATTGATGGCCAATGTGTTTTTTTAAACAACAAACTAATAATTTATCTTTTTGTTGACATTTTCTAGTCGAAAAAAACTTTAATTTAAATTGACAGCTTTTTTCCAGTTGATACACGTTGTAAAAAAATTTTCTTCGTGGTAGAATTGTAAAGAGGGGTGATGTACTTCGATGCTGAAGTAAGCCTATTACAGTTAATGACCTCCTTTCAACACTTTCGCAATTTGTGAACGCTCCCCCGGTTTCTCCTCTGGATGATGGAAAAGGGGAAGATTGTTCAAGAATTCCGCCGTGGACAAGGAAATACAATATGGCAGTCATATCACTGACGTTCGATGCACAGAAAGCAATTTACTTCGGTGTCAACTGGGAAACAACGACGGAAATCTTCCACGATTTCCCCCCTCCCCCTTTTGTATCGTTCCTTCAAGAGGAGAAAAAAAAAAGAATATGGAGAGGGAAAAGCGAACGATGGATCGAATGGAGAAACGAAAGAACCACCGTTTCTCTTCACTTCATATCATTCGCTTTCGATTTGTAATGATACGTCCTTTTTCTTTTTATTGTACCGTTTTTCCGGGAACATGGCTTGTTTGGCAGACGATAAAAATGACTGGCATTCAATTATAAGCAATTTTTTTGCTTTTTTTATTCCCATATTAAGTTTTTATTTCATTTAATTTATTAATTATGTTAAATTCATTTTATTAAGTTTTTTTTTAATTGCTTTTAATTGGGAGCAAACGATAAAATTGTTTGTAATTGAGAAGATTTAAGGTTAAAAATTAACGAAAAAAGAACATTGATGCATTGTTGTTTTTTATAAGTCTAATGTTCCAAGAAATCCAAATTAGTAAATTTTTGTTTTCCTCTTTATTTTAAGAGAATTGATTGTTTAGTTTTCTATTTTTCTTAAGTAGGCAAATCAGCGGAATTTAATTTATAAGACCGAGAACGTTTTTATTTCAATCAATTAAACAAATATTTTTTACATGAACTCTTTTTATAGTATACTTGTTTATTGCTTTATTCTATGATTTTTTAATGTATAATTTTAATTGAATCTAGGGAGAGGGAAGATACTTTTATTCTGGATAGAAGATCATTTAAAGTTCTATGAATTCTAATAGATTTTTCTGGGGGTTTTTCTGATAATGAAGATATATTTACATGATTATAAAGATTCCTCTGTTTTTGATTCATAGATATTATTTCACTAAATTTCATTTCAACTGTTCTATTAATGTTTTTGAATGAAGCAAATTAAAACAAATATTTGGAGATTCGATTGAAATGTTGATACTTGAAGAATATTTGATCTTTTCCATTAACTCTAATAAGTAAATTAAGTAATTTGTTTTAAAAGATCTATTCAAATTATTCAAATGCATATATTTCTTGTAAAGCAGGCGGAGTATTAGTCAAATTCTTTTACTTTTTCCTTTCTGTTCTTTTCTTTTTGACTTATCCCTTTTTGAAATTGACAATTCAATTACAGACATGATTTATATCTTGGTACAGTTAATTTCAAAATTTTTGAAGTTAGTTAGCCTCTTAAAAGTAGTGTTTCAACTGAATTTTAGACATGGGGTGAAACCCAACGATGATTACTCCTTGAAAGCTGAAGAATTGAAGAAGGGGATATTTGAACCCCTAACCCCCATGGATACGTCCTTGGTAGGCCCCCTTCCTTGCCAACCCCTCGTAATTATACCTCATCAATCCTCAAACGGACACAAAAACACGATCAACAATGAAACAGACACGAAAACACGCAACGGATCTTAAGGGGATAAAAAAAGGACCAAGATGACCACTGGTCACTCCCACCAACTTCCCGCAATAAGAAGACACGTCGACCTCCAAAAAAACCACAAAAGGAATACACGCAACGCCTATTTCGTAACAAAAAACTCCAACACCTCCCACAAAAAATCGTGGGAAACCTTACGTAGACACATTAGATCAGATCCCAGCTGCATCAGTTTGAACAAAAACTAGTGGTCGGCTTACGATCCGAGGGGAAGGTATACTTCCCATTGACTGACCACTGCAGGTTCATCTATCTCCTTACCTGTCCGGTGAGAATGACCAATGTTTTTTGAGACTTCCGACTGTGGGCGGAGAGTTGCCATGGTGACAATGGAGCTATTGTTATTGTTGAGTTTTTTGGAAGGTTGGTCTGTTTCTTTTTTTTTCCAAATGGGTTTCTCACGTAATTCTTTTGAGATTGTTGCGTTTGGTGGAGGGTAGCCCCGCTGTGTCCGAAGTAAGGAGGAGGAATTTTTGTTTGTGATTTAATTGAGGGTTTGTGTGATTGATATTCTTGAGGGAATAGTTTTACTGTGAATGGCTTTTTGAAAAGAGTAAGCAGTTTGCTTCCAAGAGATTTTTGGTACTCCTCATTTTAAGATAAACGGGTGTTCCAAAGTCCGTTTCATGGCTTTTATTTGGAAACAACGTCTTCTAGGTACGTGAAAGGTTTACTAAATGAAAGGTAAGTGACCATGGAGAATCCAATGAGATGACTTACAGCGCCCCTAGCAGCGAAATGAAAAACATACAAACTTTATTAAAAACTGAAAAAGGTATAGAAAAAACCACATGGAGAATATTTGCCAATATCATAAAAACGCTCTGAAAAAAATTTCATGAAAATATCTTGAATATTCGAGAAGATAGGGGAAAGTCGCCCAATGTGGGATAGGTTCCTAATATGGCGCACCCCCTTATCTTTAAAATCCGAAAGTGTCACGATCCATGAGGGGCATTTCTTAATTATTTAGACTAATTAATTGTAACCACAAGTAAAATTAGGAAGGTAAGGACTTAACTCCTTTCTCACGAGCATCAAATAACTTTGAAGAACATGGAAAACTTTTCGGAGAGGTTTTGGAGGACCTGTACAGCAAAAACGGGAAGTTGTTTTTTTAAATTTTTTGTTTGTTTCTTCTCAGACTGATCCAAATTTTAATATTCATGCATCTTTTTTTAAATTTTTCGGCCCATTAATTTTTTTTGGCAGATTTTTAAAAAAAAGAGCTAAATCCTAATATGGGATATTCTCAAGGTTCCTAAAATGGGATATCTCATATTGAGAACTCATTTTTCAGATTTGTTTACTGCAAGGAATTGGTGTCTTATTAGGATCAGAAGGAAAGTATGTAATTGTATTGTAAAACATCGACTTTCTGATCAAATTAAAATCAGTCCCAGTCGTCTTTCATTGAAATCCGTCCTTGTTTGGTTTAAAAATCCATCAAAAATGCAGAAAGCCTTATTTAACTTTTGTTATCAGTGTATGAATAGTAATTTTAAGACCTTATTTTCCTTCTATAATCATTCATCAAGGACGGAAGATCCATTGAAGATCTTATAAAATCTAAACTTGGAAGAAAGCCGGTCTTTTCAAACTTGCCAAATATTGCATAAATATGTCCGACCATTATTTTGGATTAAGAATTACGGACATAAAACGTATTGCCTACCAGTTGGCAGTAAGAAATAAAATTCCTCACCCATTCAATGAAGAAAAAGAGTCGTTTGGAAACTTCAGGGGTATTTATAAAATCATCTATTCAATCAGGAACCTATTCTCAGTCAATAACTTTAGCAAAATTACCTACTGCATCTGCGTCTAGAAACTCGCTTACAGATTCTTCCAAATTAACAGATCCAGAATGTAATATCTGCTTTTTGCGGTTGTCTGAAGACTCCCATCTGGAGAAATGGGCTATTTGCCAGAAATGTTTTCTATGGTACCATAAAGATTGTGGAGACATTCAAAACAATTATTTGTTTTGGAAGATTTGCTTTATAAACAATTAATTAATTTTAGTAAAAGTCAATTTATTGTTATTTTTTGTGGAAAAAATCCCTTTTTTGCTTAATTTTTAGTGTGTCTCTATTAGTGTCTTTCTATTTATTCATTTTGTGCTAAAAAGTAGCTGCTTTGTATATTTTGCACAATAAACTAGGCATATTATGAAGAGAGTTTATTCCCATTTTGATGCTTATTCCCAAAATGAGACTATCTCATATTGGGAACACCTTGTATCGCATATTAGGCGACCCGTATCACATATTAGGCAACTTCTGAATTTTAATTAAAATGCATTTTTTGTATAATTAATTAATTTTGTCATAAAAAACAAACTTGATTTCGAATTAGTATTGAAAAAGTTGTATAAGGCCACTTAAAGTTTTATTTTAGCATTTTTCAGGAAAAAATAAATTCGATTCAAAAAAGTGTGTCCCATATTGGGCGACTTTCCCCTATTAGCATGTGAATATAACACTTTTTTTCAGACCTAAAAAATACGTTCGCAAATTTGTAAGTTATATGTTCTATGTCGTTGTTTTTTTAGTTAAATGAAGATGTTCAATAAACAATATGTAAAAAAGTTTCAAATTTGCGAACTTTTTCTTTTTTAATACCTTATTTTAAAAGATTTATTGTGTGTGAGTGCAATTTTAAAACGTTAATGGTAAAAAGCTTATAAAAATATTAGAATGCTAAAAAAGAACATGACGAGCAAAAATCCTCCAGCTGGAGCATGAATGAGTCAACTGTCCCCGATGCCAAATTGCATACAGAGGCCCGCAGGTCTCAGACACCGTACTCATTTCGTTACATTGCCAAATCACATATTGACGATTTGGCGTTTGATACAATTAATTAAGATGAAAAAAGTCATTATCAGGCAAAATCAAATTATATAAATTTTATTACTTTTTTCAGTGGTGACTACATTCAACTCTTCCATTTACGATTTCTTAACTGCAAACATTTTGCACACTAACTGCCAAACTGTTGACTGCGAAATGTTACACATGCTCTTATACCTTCAAATGTTTTCTTGGTCACGTTTCAAATGTTTCTTATGTTGTTATTCGGAAGAAAAAATAACACTCAAGAAATTCAAATAACACTAAAGAAATAATGATCACAATCGTTAAAATTAAGATCACCAGTAATGATTACGACGGGAGTTTTTCTTGTCTGATCCCCATCAACTGATGAATAGTGATAGATGAAAAAATTTTTGATATTACTTTGAGTTTTTCTCCACCTCTCCATAATTGAATCGCTAATTTCTGAAACATGTCAAACGCCCCTTTGCTTGTTTTGAGATAAACGAGAAAAACTGTTTAGAAGCACACTGCATTTTTTGAAGATGTTAAGTAATTTTTTTCTTAAAGTAGACCTTATTTGGATATTTTACAGACAAAAATATTTTTTTTAACGATTTTATTCTTTTCATAAAAAGTTATTCAAAAATTTGCATTTGACAGGTTTCTGCAATAAACAGAGTATTCAAGTCTATTTTCATAGCTTAACTCTAATTTATTTAAGGACTAGCTGTTATACCCGTCCTTGCACGGTTGGGGTGTATAAATTTATTTTTTAAAAGTTTTCTTAAAATACATTTATAATTTTGTAAATTAGCAATATTACAAATCATCCCGGTATCCCAGGCGCCTCTTCTTTCCTATCCCGGTGTTCCCGGTAATTTTCTAATCCCGGTGGACCCGGTAATTTTTCTAATCCTGGCGTTCCCGATAATTTTCCTACCTTGGTGTTTCCATTAATTTTTATATTCCAGTATTCCCGGTGTCTCTATGGTGAATATCCTATCCCAGTGTTCCCGCTAATTTTCCGATCCCGGTGTTCTTGTCACTTTTTACAATCCCAATGTTCCTGATATGCTAAATATCTTGATGCCTTTATAAAATAACAAATTTGAAACTATAATAAAAAGTCTAGTAAATGAAAAAGTCTAGTGATCTGTCTCATTTGAAACAATGTTTTATTTTTAACTCGTTTTCCATGAAAAAAAATTGTATTTTTCAGTAAATATATTTATTTCAAGGGGAAAAAATCTTGAAATGGAGGAAATGTCCACGCCTTCGGTGTGGTCTAAAAGGAGATGCAGAACACACATACATACACACGCAGCCACAAACGTTTTTATTTATATAGAGATTAATAAAATTTTCTAGTATAGAGATTAATAAAATTGTCTAGTAACTACAACACTGGTACTAAAGTTTCCTTATTATTGCTTGCATGACTGGTAAAACAGGTTTCCAAACACGGAAAAATAAGTGAAAAAAGAAGGAAAATGGGAAAAAAGAATGAAGGACTAATTTTCTCTTTATAAATTATAGCCTATGTGTTATTCTGATGTATAAGCTACATTATTGTAAAATTTCATTAAAATCCATTCAGTAGTTTTTGCGTGAAAGAGTAACAAACATCAAGACAAACATTTCACAATTATAATAGTAGTAGGATTTGTTAATATAAGTAGGAGTATTGGTGGAAAACAACGTTTCCTTATTAAGTACTAACCCATAAAAAGTATTATAGAATTCTTTTTTTTCTCTTTTGTTAGTAGATGTATAAATACTTTTTTTTATAAATGTTTTCAACTCTAGACTCAGCAACGTTTCCTGAACCCAGTACGTACGTCACTACGCGGAAGGAGAAAGTGAGTAAACACAAAGCCTGTTGGGTTGATAGGAGGAACTTTGATACGCGAATCGTGACAAAAAGACACTATTTATACATGGGGTTAACGAATTTATTATATTTTAAAATTGACGTTCTTTGTTTCACTTGAAATTCAGACACCGCGATGGGAACTACTTTGTTAGTGACGTAGTAGGTTCAACTTAAGTTGTTGTCTAGTATAGATGTAACTTTGTGAACGGACTGTAAAATGATTTTGCTTTAATAGCCTACTTACGTTCTGGGGTATAGATTTGATGTCCCCTTTTAATAAAGTGATTCATAGATCCAAAATCTCAATCACATGGATGTAATAAAGAGCCACACACAAGCACGGAAATTTTAAATATATAGCTACCAAAACGTCCTTAGTCTTGATATTCGTACAAAAACATTAAAAATATGGTTTTTACTATAGCTTGATGGATCTAACCTCTAAAGAATGACTTTTCCAATCACATATAGAGTTTGAATGCGATTAAATAAAAAAAGCCGTCCCAAACAAGTTGCAGATGAGACGGCCTGAACAAAATTCCCCGCAGTTTAAGTGCAGAAACCAGTCAAGCGACGTCGTTTGAGATGTCTCTGCACTAAAGCTGAAATTTAACATGCTGGAAAACTATTTTAAAATCACGTTTTTTTTTTATAATTCTTACTTTAATATGTGCGGTTACCTCTACAGAATCCCATAACACCAATAACTCACTTTTGAAAAAAGTGGCATTTGACACATTTCAGAATTAAGTGATTCAATTATTATATTTTAACCCTGGAATAAAGCAAACAAAGAAATGTAATTAGATACTGGCAAACACACATTTCTCAAACACATTAAAGCATTTCAAGAATACATATTTCAATACCAAGAAGCCTCCGACTTCAAAAAAGATCCTTTTCACAAAACCCCCTCCCTTCCAAACACTTATTTTTATTATTTATGCTCCCCTTTCAAACAACACCCCATCATATTCTTTCCAAACCGTCATATCTATCCATTTATTGTAAGGTAAAAAAGAGCCTTCGTACATTCCACAAACTCACTACCCAAATCCCTGGGAAAATTCTCAACCCTTTCACTACTAACCTACCCACCTGTTTAACTCTTCTTTGAAGGAGGTTCCGCAGAACAAAACGATCCTTTCGACACCTTTTATGATGAATACCCTCTTCATAACCCGTCCATCCTCCCTGCATTTCTAAAAAGAACGGTGGCAGGAAAAAATATTCGATTTTTGACAGCTTTGTCCATGCCCCTCATTATCGGGAGACGGCATCCATATATGAAGGAGAGGCAATAACAACGGAGGCGGTTCTTTATGGACACGGACAGCCATTTTTCTTTTTTTTTTTGTCATATACATAAACGTGATTTTTGTCTTGTAATGGTTTTTTGTGTGTGTGAGGTCTTTGATAGATCGCTGTTTACATATTTTTTGGTGGTTTCTATCTATATGTTTTCTATTGTGATGTTGGGAATAGCGGTTGGGAATAGTGGTTTGGCTTCGTCTTGTTTTTTTCCTCACCCCCGAGGACCGTATTTAGCTGCCCTACAGTGGCGGATCTACGGGGGGGGGCTTTCGGGCTGAAACCCCCCCAAAAATAATATTTTACCAAGTTTGTCAAAACCCAAAAAATCTATATCTGAAATTCGGATGAGGCGTACCAAAACGAGTTTGAAAAGAGGGGTTTTTGACTTAAATTTCAAAATAATTTCTGGGGGAGTCCAGGCCCCCCTTTTAGTGGTTTGAGTACGATAATTCACTACCATTTCCGTATTACCATTAACAAGAAGATTCAATTGAATTATGAAAATTCTTAGCCCCCTAATAAGAACTAAATCCTGAATCCGCTGAATCTGTCCTATGATACGATTTACGATCTTTACATAGTTTTATTTTTCTCTTTAATGATGTTGAGGACATTTTTTAATGGGAAGCACAATGCAATTTAATTTTTTTGCCTTAGCTGCTTGCCAAGTTAGTTAATTTTTAAGTTAAAAAATTTTTGGGTTTTGTAAAAACTATTATTCATTTTACAAAATTCGTTATTTTGTACTTTGTATTTTTTATATCTTATTAATGTTATATATTATTTTTTTTAATTTCAAGTGTTACTCAATGTATTTACTATTTTTTATACTTTTTGTTTTGTTGTTTCTTAAATTGAAAATAAAGATTATTATTATTCCATGCCAGGGGCGGATCCAGGATTTGATTTTTTTGGGGGGGGCTAAGAATTTTAGTAATCCAATTGAAACTTCTTGATGATCTTAACATGGAAGGCCTTAAGATCTTAACATGGACATTTATTATCCTGCTCCAACTACTAAAAGGGGGGGTCTGGGAGTCCTCGCCCAGAAAATTTTTGGAAATTTAAGTTTAAAAAATACACTTTCAACTCGTTTTGGAACGCCTCATCCGAATTTCAGATGTAGATTTTATGGCATATGTTTTACGTTTTGACACGCCTTATATAAAATAAAGTTGTAATAATAGAGTTACGAGTATACCAGGGGGTCTGGGGGTCCTCCTCCAGAAAATTTGCCCTTAAAATAACTGGGTTTTAACTCATTTCGGTGCATAAAATGCAGAATACCTTTCAGGCGTATACAGAAATTGATTTCGAGAGGGGCCCAAAGTAACTTATTAAAAGTAATTGAAAATTACTTATTGAAATTAAAAGTAACTTACATATGTGAATCAAAGATCGATAAAAGGAAAACCACAATGGTCGATATAATTTATAGATTAACAATCCTTTAGATTCAAATTTAGCTCATTTGTGGCGTGAGTCATGCATCGAATTAGCCTTTAAAAAAACGCTTTGTCTTAATTCTCATCCAAAGTCTTGATTGTACTAATTGTTGGTCAAAAGAAACACGTTAATCCAGGCTATAATAAAATTTCACAACTTATTTGCCACTTTGTATATTTGACGAAAACAAGCCTCTGAAGATATGTATATTCCTAAATATTAAGCAATTCAGGAGCTATATTCTAGTTATATTTATGATAATTCATAATAATCTTTGTTAACAAAAATGTAAAAAATTAAAGGGGATTAGAAAACATTTGATACACCAAGGGGAAACAAAAAAAGTAATGGAAATTTAATTATTGGTTACCTAAATTTTTACTGGTTTATGAAATATGATTATGATATGGATATTATTTGGAACAGTCTACATAATTTCAGTTGTTTACGAAACCATGAAAAGAGTATTTTACAACACTCAAAAAGATCTATTAAGCTTTGACAGAGGATGATATTTAAGTGTAGTATTTTTTACAGAAAAAGATATTTCGGAAATTTTCAGCGAGGTGTAAACATGAGGCTTTGGCACTGTTTCAGTTTTATTTTTTGATCGAAAAAGTTTTTCATCATAAACTAATCATCATTATCGAGTAAAACCGAATTTCTCTAAAGTAATCATGATTTTTAATCAACCAGTAAAACTCAAACTCCAATCCTATTTTTCCCCCGGCCCGATTTTTACGATTTTACTAAAAGTTTAATCATTAAACCAGGTTTTGGCAATTAAGCGTAATTAGAAAATGAATCCCTGATTTGAGGACACTCTTTTCCCCTCTTGAGGAAAGCAAAACCCTGCAGCGGAGGAAAGGGAATCCATAAAAAAATTCTTTCATCACATGGTGCATGTGTGGCAGCCAAACACCCCTTTTGTTACGATGATGGGTGGTTCTTTTTTTGAGGGGTGGGTACTTGTGTCAAGAGGGAGCATACATATTTGTGAGGGGGATCGTTTTCTGTTTTCTGTATGGGGGAAGGGGTGACTTTGAAGTAGGTTTGATTCAGCAAGTGCTATGTTATGTTTATCTGCCACATTAACAAGTGTTTCAAACGGGAAAAAGCTAATTTGATTAGCGGGGTAACTTTGTTACATATTAAAATGTAAATTACTATGAAAACTATACTAAAAAATCTTTAAAATTAGTAGATACTAGATAAAAAAACTTATTAGTAGATATAGATACTAGTAAAATTAGAAGAATTAGTAGCACGTTAAAACCTTTCGATCTTTAGATATTAAAAGTAAATAATCTAATTTAAACAAAAAGAAGAAATAGAGGGTTTTAGCGAAAAGTCTTCGACATAGGAATGATAATTTTAAAACAAATAAAGGAGAGATGATGGTTCCATGTTATGGGGGAGATACTTATTCGACAAATAGAGGTTTTTGGTATTAGAAGAGCCACATCGAGAGTATACTGAACTACAAATTTATTCGTTAATTTTGACTCTTACATTTAAAATTGTTGGTAATTACAAAGTTGGTTTATAAGTTTTTCTTTTTTAACATTTAAATTAGGCGTGATTTTTATAATCAATTTTGAGATTTAATGAACTTATTAAGTTGTTGTTCATTACAATGGAGGTGTGTTTCACAACAGTTTATAATATGCAAGCCCTACTTTCAAAGGCTGCATTTGAAGACCTAATTATGGAATATACATGCCTTACTGCAAACCGCTTTCGTAATAACACTAATATTCAAATTTATTAGCTTCCCAACTGGTGAGTTTAGTTTAGGGATGCCTTCTTTTCTTTTGTATAAATAGGGTTGAAGTGTACGATAGAAAATTTTTTTTAAACAGATTTATTAAAACACCGAAGAAATTAAGAAATTATAACTGTATTTCTGCTGCTTTTATGATAACATGAAATGATCTTGTATCAAATTCAAACCTCGCCATTATTTAAGGGGAAATCAAGCGTAACTTTACACCATTGGTGGCCAACTAAATTATATGAAAAAAAAGTATTTCGCTTAAAATTCCCACAATCAGTTTACAAACAAATAATATTTTAAAATTTCTTATTTCGTTTTGCTATGATTGAAAAAAAGTTGAAAAATTGCATACGTTTTGCTTCCTTAATAATAAACGGTGTCACGCTCCCAGAAAAGAGTGATGGTGAGTTTGCATGCATTTTTGCTCAATGCATTTTGCTCAAGCTTTCATATAATTTGAAATGTAAACGGTTAATGGTCTTGATTGTTTGAGTGTCTCCCTCCACTATAGAATGTAAATTGTGCAAGGTTATATTGTTCTCTAGGGGGGCACCACCCTGACGCGAAATTACGAAATTGATAATAACGAAAATTGGAAAAAAACTCAAAATCCTATCGAAATTTTTATTTGCCACTTTTAAAACTCAGGCAGCGTTTTTCTTTGAACACGGACCATCCTTGGGGTTTGGAAAAGAAAAATCTACACAAATTTTTTTTGTGCCAAAATTTAAAAAACAATTTTATCACACGAAAGACCGCAACCAGGTTTTGGCGATAAAGTGCAATCATAAAATCAAACCCAGCCCCCCTGCACAATTTTTAACAAATATTACAATGGTGTAACGCTGTAATGTTTTTATTAAATACATACTGAAAACTACATACCTCGTATTCCCATTTTTAAGGACCCATGAAATCTTAACTTCTCTATCTCAGAAACAAGAAAATACTTAAACATCCTAAATACTCATCTCAATAAAGGAAGAAATAGTCAGAAATTTCTTACCGCATGCAACCTGTTCACCTTGATTTAAAACTTTAAAAATCACCTAAAAGTGGTCGAAGCTTCTTTCTTACTACAACTCTGCTCAAACCCATCCGCCGACTGAGGCAGGAAATAACTGGAATTCTCTTCAGCAAGGGTCATCTGCACTACATCCCTGCCCCTTTTTACATCCCCCTATACATCCTAGTCCCTAACCATCCCTTTTTGAGTCAAAAACTTCATTGATCACCTGAACTCACTTTATCATACGACCCCCAGACGTTGGCGACGCGTCATTAGTATTGCGCTGTCGAAAACGAACTTCACATATAAATGACATAGTGTCCATTAGGTCAAGGAAGCCCCAACCCCTTCTACCCAGCAGAATGAACGTCCACAAATGGAGACCTCATTAGAAAACTCCCCACTACTCTACCCATCTATACTTGTTAAAAGGGTCCTGGGAAGAAAGTGTGTACTCGAGTGTGTCGTCTGTCACGAAAGTCGCCAGGCTTTGGACATTGTAGTTTTGTGGTATATCTTCTTCAGGTGTCTGACTTTTGCAATGTACCCCCCTGAAAATGAACCCCTTTCTACCTGTATTTAGAAAGAAACTCCAGGAATATCCTCCGCCTATGTTGATTTATGGAAAATGTGGTTGGGGGTCCGGGGTACGAAAAGAAAGTTAAGAACTCAAGATGATTTTTCTTTGGTAAGCAGACCAGACTATAGGGGAAATATTTCCCTATAGGAGATAAAAGAGGGAAATATTCCCGGGTTATGGACGGCCCCATAAGGGACCAGGTATCCTGAATTTTCAAATTGAATATACTGTGGAACCACCAAAGATACGAAAAGGGTCACGTGATTTTGACAGGCGATTGAATTATTTCGGAGGGAAGTAAGGAAGAAATTGATGAGCAGTTGATTCAAGGGGAGAAGACATTTGCTTGCTTACTGAAAGCCGCTTTGAATTTTACTTTCCAGCTTTTTTGGAAGCTAAAATGAGTTCGCTCGTTTACGAATCTTGTTACATTTTTGACACTATTTATGATTTTTTTCCGTCTTAGATCGAAATTGAACGGAATGTATTACCGTTTTGTTAAGTCCACTGGTTTATCTCCAGCTTTTATAAGTTGATGTTTTAATATTTTGAAAACCTTTATAATAATCGCCTTGTCACAATTTTACCCCGCATATTATAAATGCCATTAAATACATAATCCCCACCCAAAAGGTCGTGGCTAGTTCACAGGAACGGTTATAAGGTTTTTTATTTTTGTTTTTATGATCTAAGAACACTTTTTAGATAATAAAAATACAAATTTATGATTTTTCATGATAGTGATCATGAATTTTATGATTTTTTATTCGTCCCCATCCATGAATTTTAATTTAATTAAACAGTTATAAAAATCGAATTTCCTTCTTAAGATTTTTGTTCCTCTTATTTTTAATGGCTTCAAGTTCACGGCAAATCCTTCGATAGTACTTCAAAACAAATTTTACAGAATGTGATATCATTTTTTTATCATCGATCGTATTATATCTTCTATGATGGAAGAAAATTTGCAAAAAAAAATTCATAGATGCCTGTTTTTTGTATTTAGTTTTTGTTATGTGTGTTTGAAGATAATGTTTAAAGTGTAAAATAGTATAATAAATAAGTTAGTTTGTTCCAAATGACTAATTATTTATTTCCTTAAATTTATTACTGTGTTGTAAACCTACCCTTAAACAACTCTAATTAGAAGTGTGAGGGAGATATATCCCCATATCCCCTCTTTGACGAAGCCTTTACGATTGACCTCGTGATTAATAGTGTCGAAAATGTAACAAGGTTCGTTAGAGCGCGAACTCATCTTAGCCACATCTTAGCTTCCAAAAAAGCTAGAAAGTAAAATAAAGCGGCTTCCAGTAAGCAAGCAAATGTCTTCTCCGCTTTCAATCAACTGCCCATCAATTTCTTCCTTACTTCCCTCCGAAATAATTCCATCGCCTGTCAAAATCACGTGACCCTTTTAGTATCTTTGGTTCGACAGTACAGGGTGTCCCAAGATAACTGTCCAACCATTTATCTATTGAAACCCTACAAATCTAATCATAAAAGTGGTGCCTAGGTATTGTTTTTCTTCCTCACGTTGAGCTCTGACCGTCGCAAGTTCATAGGAGCGTTGGTATGGTTTCAAATGATGGATCGTAAATTTCAAGATCTTGATCATGCATCACGATCATGAAAAATCATAAATTTGTTTTTTTATGATTTAGGTAAATGACTAAAAAAGTGTTATTAGATCATTATAAGCAAAAATTAAAAAAAGCCTTATGACCGCTAAAGTGAACTAGCGACAGCCAGAGCTCAACTTGTGGCAGACAAACAATATACTGGCATAGTAAGTAATGTGACCATGCTCTATCTGATGCTACAACTTTCAACGCCCCCTAGCGTCAATGTTAGGAGTTATAATTTTTGTTTCAGTTACAAAGTTGTAGAGCAGCATCGATTTAGTACGAAACTACCATTAAAATACAACCAGCCAACCTTTTCAATTCGCGTTAACATTACTTTGAGCAATTAAACAGATGTGCCGAACCCAAAGCTACAACTCCCCCTAGTTCACTACACCCCTCCAACCGAAATCTCCCCCAATCCATCGAAAACAAAAGATCCCTCCCCCATTCCTAGCAGAGGAGTCACCTCCTTTATTACCCCCATTACATCCCTTATTTTTTTTGTTCGAAATAGTTGGTCTTCGTCGTAATGAGGCAGGTGAAAAGTGGGGCTGCATTCCGGCGTCGAGACAAATAGTTTCCGTGTAGTGTTAATAACAGGAGTTCAACAGTCTATTGCTGTAGCCCCTGCCGGGGCGCCCTTATTGGAGCTTTCAATCAAGGCGTGGGGCTTTTATGGAGTCCGCCCCTCTGTATACACTCGTCGAGGGCAGGTTTTTTTTAGGGGATGTTCAGTTTAAGGAGCGCTTATTTAGGGTTATTTTTTACGGCTTATTTCCCAAGCAGCACAAACGTTCAAGATTCGTCCAGTTTTTCTCATGTATGCCCAAAGTTTATTTCTAGTTGCAGTTACGTAAACTTGACGTATTTGGTATAAGATATGCTTACTAGGATTCGGAAAGGGAGGAGTGGTGTCTCATGGGAAGTAGTTGAAATAATATTCGAATATGAAGTTCAGAAGATATTTTTTAAATTATGTGCACTAGTAAGCAGGGCCGTAACCAGACTTTTGTTTCATGGGGGGGGCAGTGATTTGGATTGATGTAATTTTGTGGGTGGGGGCGGATAGGTGGAATATTCAATTTAAAGTAAAGCCTCCCTGGGAGATAAAGCGTTTCCAAATTATATGTTAAAGCTAAAACTGTTAAGCTTTTAGAGACTGATATAAAATAAGTTTTAAAATACCTGTGGCGTTATTTAGAAATTTATTTCGGGGAGGGGCCCTAAACTATTTTTCAGTCCCTTCATTTCAGTCCCAGTATTTCAATTCATGTAGTATGTAATGTAGTATTTCAACTCATGTAGCATTTAATGTGTATTTCAATTCATTTTTTGGTAGAATTTGCGTCCGAGAGAACTTAGTATTAGAGAAGTTGTTTTCTTTTTTGTCCCCTTTCCTTGTTGTCCCCCCTTTTGATACTTGTAGTTAAGGTACTACAAGTATCAAAAGGGGGAGCTGGGGAATCTCCCCCAGAATATTTTTTGAAATTAACAGGGCTTTAAACTGTATTTGGTACACGATGCCCAAACTTTGGACATACATTTTCCGGTAGAATTTTGATATTTTGATGAATTTATTACATAAAAACTGTGAATAAAGGATCAAGTACAAATGGGGTGATCTGGGCCTAGAGGCCGGCCCCCAGAAAAATTTTGAAAATCTGACCCTAAAAAACTGGGTTTTAACTTGCTTTGATATAAGGCTTGACTTTACTCTAAAGCTGTCCCGGCGCTATCTAGCGCCATTCAGCCCCGATGAACCGACGCTGCAACAGCAAACCTGCTCATCGGAGAGTACTTTCGGTTCGTGGAGATTCCTTCTCCCAAGGGTACCGGATCATAAATGGCAATTGCCAAAAGTCGTTACCTAGTAGGCGACTTGGGTAATTTCCGGGAGTCGTACTTCCCTCCCCTTTTAAATTTTGCTCTCTGATGAGGAAGACTCCTAGGTCCGCCCGCACCTTTCCTCGTTTATTTCTGTTTTCTCTTTACATTTTCCAAATTCTATTTACAAAAACATCTAGATTATTTTTTTAAAAAAATACTGGTCAGTTCTGCATCTCTTCTTGGGCTTCTATACTTCAGAATCTTCCGAATCCTCATCCTCGGCTTCTTCGACTTCTGCAGCTTCTTCGGATTCTTCTCTCAGTCGATTCTGCTCCTCCTTGAGGATTTCCTGGACGATAATTTTGCCCTTTGGATTTGTTAGCATTTTCTTCATTTCCAATCTTCTTATGCCTGCTGCTTCCTTCCACTTGTCTTCGTATTTGGTGCAGTGTTTAAACATATGCTCATAGGTATTTGGAGCATCGCAGTGCAGGCACAAGTGTGTTCTTTTATGGAATTTTTGTTGGTAGTGTCCTCCGGACCCGTGGCCTGTGTATACCTGGTTGATGTAATGATTCCCGTGTATTCTCTTTTCGCTTACTCTTGGGAAGTATCCATAGGTGCATCTGCCACTGGTGCCGTTGTTCCATCTTTGTTGCCACTTCTCCATCATATCCGTCTTCATTTTGGCCCTTAGTTCCTGGATGGAGTGCTTGCATTTTAGTTCTATTGTTTCGTTCTTTGTTGCCAACTTTGCCAGTTCGTCGGCCGCCTCATTCCCCCAGTGCCCTACGTGGGCTTTAATCCACCACAGACGAATTTCGGTTCCCTCTCTCTCCAGCTTTTCGATCGAGTTTCTTACTTCCGTCTTCAGCTGTGATAGTTCGTATCCCGAGATCATTTTAATTGATGCCTGAGAGTCTGAGAGGATATCAATGCTTTCTTTCCCTCTGAGGCTCGGGAGCTTTAAGGCTTCTGAGATGGCTGTCATTTCAGCTGTGCCCACAGCCGCGTAGTCCGATAGTCTGACTACCTTTTGGAGTATTACTTCTTTTCCTTTAGTTACGTGGATTCCGAATCCCACTCTTCCCTCCAGCTTTGATCCGTCTGTGTATACTTGGATCTCAGCTGGGGTATAGTTTTCACCGTATTTCTTCCACTGGATTTTCTTTCTTTTTCTTGGATCCACATTTATCCTGGGTGGTTTCTCAATCTCACTTTCGCTTATGGTCTCAGTTCCCATCTCAAAGTTTTTGTTTCTTCTTCTTATTTTATGCAATTGTTGCTGCATTTCCAGCTTAAGGTCAATAGGTACCACCCCTGCGAGGACTTGTAGAGCAACTGTCGGCGCTGTCTTGTAGGCCGATGTTATGCTTTTTAACGGTATTCTTTGTGCTTTATTCAATTTAGTGCGCGTTCTTGCTCTGCCATCAAACCACACTTCACTCGCATATGATATGACCTTTTCTGTTGTTGCCAGGTAGATCTTTTTTCTTATTTCAGGGCTTATGCCCCATTCGACTCTGGATTTGTTCGCCAGTGAGTATTGAACTTTGCTCACTTTTTGAACAATGGTGTCGAGGTGATATCTCCAAGTCAGTTTGGCATCGAAGATTAGTCCTAGATACTTTAGGCTCTTTGTGTGTTTTATGTTGATATCTCCCATTTTTATGGTTGGGAGTGTTTTGACGTTCCCAATGAGGATATACCGTGTTTTTTCAATGTTTATTTTGAGTTTATGGTCCTTAATCCAGCTTTGGATTCTGTCGAGTACAGGCTTCGCCTTGTCTTTAAAAAGATAGGCCCGTTTGCTTCTGATGTGGACAATAATATCGTCCGCAAAGGCTTGGACCCAGATTTCGTTTCCAAAGTCAATATCAAGTAGTTCATTGATTAACACTAGCCACAGGATGGGGCCGAGACTCGATCCCTGTGGCACTCCCACATTGTATTCGAAATCTTGCTCTTCGAGTTCGACCTTCCTTTTACTCATGAAGTCTAATATTAGGTTCTGTAGTCCTTTCTCCAGTTTGAGTTTTCCGATTTTTTGGCTGAGCACTGTCCAGTCGGCAGAATTAAAGGCATTTTGTAAGTCTATTGAGACTAGTACGCTGAGATCCTGTTCAGTTTTTGCGTTTATGAGTCTTTCATGTATTGTTTCGAGGGCCTCCGTCGTGCCCAGGTTCTTTCGAAATCCAAATTGCTTCCTACTTATCAGGTTGTTTTCCTCTAGGTGGTATATTAAACGGTTGGTCAAAACCTTGTCCAGTAATTTACCCCAGGTGGGCAGTAGACATATCGGTCTATATGAGGACGGCAATTCTTTATCCTTGCCATTTTTGGGAATAAGGACCACTTTGGCTATTTTCCACACTTCCGGAAATGAGGCGAATTTTGCACATTTCTTGATTGTATCCGTAATTAGTTTTGGACTAAGTTGATGTAGAAATTGAAAGATCTCAATGGGGATTCCATCTGGACCAGGTGTTTTCCCTTTCCTCATCTGATCCAGAGCATATTCTATTTCGTCGTCTTCTAGGTCAAGAGGCTCACTGTCTTCATGTTTACTTTGGACCGTTTTCATTAGTGGGAAGTGATACCTTGCTATTTCTTCGGCAGTTTCCTTTCTGTTGGTTGTATACGTTCCGTCTGCTTTTTTAACTGTGTCGATTCTATTTCTCACTTTGTTAGTCCCTGTTAGTATCGCGTAATTCTTTCCAAAAACTGAGTCGGCAGTGATGCGATTTACGTATTCTTTGAAGCTGTTGGTTTTGGCTTCTGAGACCAGTCTTTTATATCGAGCGTGTTCTTTTCTATATTTTGCTTTATATATGTCCCTGAGCGTTCCTTCTTCTTTCTGGAAGCGTCTTCGAAGTGCTTTTACTTCCGCTCTTTTGGTTTTGATTTCGGCGTTCCACCACGGTGTTTGTGTAGTAGTCGTTTTTTCTTTGAGTGTGGTCCTTGCAATTTTGACTATTTTTGTTTGCATTTTCCTGATCCACTCATTCAGTTCTTGCCCGTCTTTTATGTCCTCTATTTCCTTCGTCCATTCTTTGAAGGTGGGTATTTCGGTTGCAAATTTAGTCCAATTAACTCTGTTGATGGGTATATTCCCACTGGGTTTCCTGTCCCATTTGCCATCTGTTAATTTGGCTATCAGTCTGTTGTGTTCGCTAGCTACGAAGGAGTCGTCAATTGTCAGTTCAACGCTGACTCCTCGTGCTAGGACCAGGTCAATCCAGCTGCAGCCCCTTGTGGATTCGAAGGTTGGCCTGCTGGTATCGTCGTTTATGATTTGGATGGCTTCTGTGGCGCAGAATTCCAGCAGAAGCTCACCCCTTGCGTCCTGCATCCGATTTCCCCATAGCTCGGATTTTGCGTTAAAATCTCCGAGTATGAGGATTCTTGCACTATTGGACTTTCGCAAGATTGCTATTATTTCTTGCAGCGTATCTTTCAGATTGTCCGTTGGTGCTGCATAGCAGCAGATATATATTAGTCCACTGAAAATAGCGAAAAAAAGGGCCGAACCTCGGACAAATTGCAATAAAAGGTTTCTAAACGGTTTTCACTTAGGAATGACCTCAATAATAACATACTAAAAATCGGCCAAAATCGGCCCGGGGGAAGTTTAATTTTTTTTAAATTTTTAAAAAATGGCCGAAAAAATATTTCAAAAAATCAAATTATAAAAATAGAGACTTATGATACATGTTTATAGGCTATTTTTCAGTGCTGAAAACGAATATAGCATTTAAATTTTAAAAATTTAAAATTTCAATTTTTAAAAATTAATTCAAAATTTGGAAAGTCGAAAAAATTAAAACATCGCTCAAAACCACAAAATAATTGCAAAAGAAATAATTTGAATGGTTTTCAATTAGAAATGACTTAAATAATAACATACTAAAAATGGAAGAAAATCGGACCATAAAAAGTTTAATTTTTTTCAAATTTTCAATTTTTTTGGCCTCAAAAATCGACCTTTTTAAAAATTCTTGTTAAAAACGTTTGAGGCATTTACCAAGGTCATTTTTCCATGGATGTTGTAGGTATATACCTCTATAACATAAAAAAACCACAATTGGTGATTAAATCATTAGTTAATTAATTAATTTATAAAAATTAACGTTGAAAATACAGGTAAAATCTTTCAATCAAGTAATAAGGAAAATATTTAGACAATATTTGGTAATAAATCATTTTAAAAATAATTAAATTGAAAAAGGACAAAATATCTTTCAAAAAATTAAAATTTTAAATTAATTTAAAAAATTTAAAATTTTTAAATTTTGTAGTATATGCATGTGATACATGTCTCTAGGCTATATTTTAGTGCTGTTTACGAATATCACGCCAACTTTTCAATAAAATTTAAATTAACTGTGGAAAAATTGAAGCATTTTTCTCAATAATTTAGTTTTTTATGCTTCAATTTTTCCACAGTTAATTTAAATTTTATTGAAAAGTTGGCGTGATATTCGTAAACAGCACTAAAATATAGCCTAGAGACATGTATCACATGCATATACTACAAAATTTAAAAATTTTAAAAAATTTAAATTTTTTAAATTAATTTAAAATTTTAATTTTTTGAAATATATTTTGTCCTTTTTCAATTTAATTATTTTTAAAATGATTTATTACCAAATATTGTCTAAACATTTTCCTTATTACTTGATTGAAAGATTTTACCTGTATTTTCAACGTTAATTTTTATAAATTAATTAATTAACTAATGATTTAATCACCAATTGTGGTTTTTTATGTTATAGAGGTATATACCTACAACATCCATGAAAAAATGACCTTGGTAAATGCCTCAAACGTTTTTAACAAGAGTTTTTAAAAAGGTCGATTTTTGAGGCCAAAAAAATTTAAAATTTGAAAAAAATTTAACTTTTTATTGTCCGATTTTCTTCCATTTTTAGTATGTTATTATTTAAGTCATTTCTAATTGAAAACCGTTTAAATTATTTCTTTTGCAATTATTTTGTGGTTTTGAGCGATGTTTTAATTTTTTCGACTTTCCAAATTTTGAATTAATTTTTAAAAATTGAAATTTTAAATTTTTTTTAAATTTAAATGGTATATTCGTATTCAGCACTGAAAAATAGCCTATAAACATGTATCATAAGACTCTATTTTTATAATTTGATTTTTTGAAATATTTTGTCGGCCATTTTTTAAAAATTTAAAAAAAATTAAACTTCCCCCCGGCCGATTTTGGCCGATTTTTAGTATGTTATTATTGAGGTCATTCCTAAGTGAAAACCGTTGAGAAACCTTTTATTGCAATTTGTCCGAGGTTCAACTCTATTTTCAGTGGACTATATGCAGTTTTTGTGTTTTATAGCAATAATGTCTCTTTTTATGACTTCCCTTTCGAAGTCGTACAAGTTCGATATGAAAAGACAGACTCTAGTCCTTTCTGTACTGTTTACGATGTGTACAGCTTCGTACCCTTTGGGTCTAAAGGGTACCGAGCCATCCCCCAAGGTATATGGCTCGTTCACACACACCAAATCGGGTTTTTGGTGTGTGATATCTTGCTCCAGTGTGAGGGCTGCTACCCGAGCTTTGCCCAAATTTATGTGCCATACTGTTGGTTTATGTTGATTCATATTTAGTTGCAGTATAATCGATTTTTCTTTTCAGGAATTTGACTTCTTTTTCGTGGATTGCACAGTGGGGGTCTGTACAGGCATGGTTTGTGTCCAGTTTCTTGGCATTATGGTCGTTATGTTTGCCACAATTCAAACAGGACGCCTTAGCTTTGCAGTCCTTGAACTTGTGGTTTGGCTTACCGCAATTTAGGCAAAGGTCTTTTTCTGCTTTACAGGTTTTAGATGTGTGTCCATATTTTCCGCATTTGTAGCACTGCATTGGGCTCAAATACTCTCTATAGTGGATTATTTGCCACCCCACTTTCAGTTTTTTATTAGTGATGTGAGCCCTGAATAGTTCTGGGTGCATTTCCAAGATGACGTTATCGTGGTCTGTTTTCTTTTGCCGGTGGACGACTTTGCATTCGTCTCCCTCAAATTTGTCATGCTCTTTGATGAAGGCGTGAAGAACTTCGATGTTACTGACGTGCTTTTCAATGCCGTAAGCAATGATTTGTGGCCGTCTTTTTGTCGGCCTGATCATGTTAAGTTCGTCATTGGTGTCTGTGTTTGATGTGATTCTTTCAACCAGTTTGTCAATTTCTTCTTTTTCGTTAGCTTTTACCAGTAGCCCTCCACCTTTTATCTCTTTTATGTTGGTTAACGAGAGTCCTGCGGGGTCTATGTGCTCCTTGAGCAGTTCTCTTGCTTTTGTTTTCTCTGCTTCTTTTGGATAAATAAGAAGGACAGACTGCTCTTTTCTTTCTTTCTTTTCTTTCGTTGTTTTCTGCTTCTCTGCCGGAGGCTGCCGGGCCTTGTCTGCGTAGGTCATTTTATTGTTACTTTTTGTCATCTCGAGCTCAGCCCTCATTTTGGCGATCTGTTGTCCCTGTGTGATTACAATCTTACATAGCTTCTTTATTTCTGTCCTTATCTTTTTCTTAGTTTTCTGGTTTTCTTCTCCATCCTCTCCTTCCTGGAGTAGTCTCCAGATCTTTGCCTGGATGTCCACTACTGTCGTTTCTTCAAGATTGACCGTTCCGTCGCTTGCAGCTTCTAATTCGCTTTCCTCCACCATTCTGATGTGGTTAGTTATGCAGTATATCTGTTATATTGTTTATCGGTGATTATTCGATGCTTGTTTGCGATGATTTAGATTATCACATTTACAGTGAGAGGCAAGACAACAATCTGCACCCGACCTGCTACCGACGACTGACTGATTTATTGTTAGGTCTAATTATGTGCCCTTAATTTGGAATTTGGAATATATTAACGGCTCGTAAAGGCGACACACGAAGGGAAAAAACTCAGAGTCTTGGGGTGCTCAGCGTATTTTCTCAGCACCCCATAATTTCTTCTGGATTAAACTCATATAAACCTCATATTTCATTTCATTTTATTATTATCATTTTGATAGGAAAGACATGGAGAAGTACATGACAATAGAAGGAAGGAATGTGGTCGAGGAGAGACGGCACGGAAAGTGGCCTGGCATACAGACCCGATGCTATTAATACTGCTAGGCAGTATATAACTGTTCTCTGCAAAGGAGAACGGGACAGTCTGACATTGATGCAGTGCTCACGACGGGGAATCCTAGGCCTCACAGTTATCTATTCTGGATTTAGGGGCGGAGGGACAGTGGTAACCCTTGCCCCCTGTATATTACATACGTCCCTGAAAAATACATTTTAACAAAAAAAGCTGTTACTATATTTACCTATTTCTAAGCTTTTTCAAAATTAGATCAATTCACACAACTTCAAAAATACCTTCAACTTCATTCATTGATATTTCATAAAAAAATGTCCTTGTTGTAAAACATTTTTTGGTAAAGCTAGTTGTTTTCATTACCCTAGTTAAAAAGTTTGTGATTGACGAAGAAATCTAAGAGTCTGGGGGTCACCCGTAGAAAATTTTTGGAAATTTGACCCCCTAAAAACAGTATTTTAACAGATTTTTATCCACCTTTTTTTCTCGAGGGGGGTTGGCTCAACATTATTTTTGAGGTTCTTTCCTACGACTTAACTGATCAGAATTTAAAAGGAAAACCTGTCAATAAGCTTAAATTTGACACAATTTAATAAAAGATTGTTCTTTTTTAACAAGACTTGAAAATGGGAAAAAAACTCGCATATTCGGGATAATAGGAACTGTTGGAAGTCGCATATATCTGTTAGGCGGAATGTAATAAATCCGGGAATTTATTTTTAATACGCACGTTTATCAGCAAAATGATAAATACTCATAGATAAATGTATAATTGAATTTATCAGATTGCCCGCCTCAATTCGGACGTTATTGATAATGCCGATCACTTATCTCGTAAAGATACCTCACTCCGCAGGTCTTCATCTGTCTTTGACCACTCTTCTCGGAGGCAGGTCTTCATCTGTCTTGACAACTCTTCTCGGAGGCAGAGAGTAGCGTGTTAGCGGGAAACATAGCCCACACGTCCGTGGGCGAGATCTCCGACTCCCTCTGTCCTCCTGGCCCTGAAAGAGAAAGATACTCACTCCACAGGTCTTCATCTGTCTTGACCACTCTTCTCGGAGGCAGAGAGTAGCGTGTTAGCGGGGAACATAGCCCACACGTCCGTGGGCGAGATCTCCGACTCCCTCTGTCCTCCTGGCCCTGAAAGAGAAAGATACTCACTCCACAGGTCTTCATCTGTCTTGACCACTCTTCTCGGAGGCAGAGAGTAGCGTGTTAGCGGGGAACATAGCCCACACGTCGTGGGCGAGATCCCCGACTCCCTCTGTCCTCCTGGCCCTGAAAGAGAAAGATACTCACTCCACAGGTCTTCATCTGTCTTGACCACTCTTCTCGGAGGCAGAGAGTAGCGTGTTAGCGGAGAACATAGCCCACATGTCCGTGGGCGAGATCCCCGACTCCCTCTGTCCTCCTGGCCCTGAAAGAGAAAGATACTCACTCCACATGTCTTCATCTGTCTTGACCACCTCTTCTCGGAGGCAGAGAGTAGCGTGTTAGCGGGGAACATAGCCCACACGTCCGTGGGCGAGATCCCGACTCCCTCTGTCCTCCTGGCCTTGAAAGAGAAAGATACTCACTCCACATGTCTTCATCTGTCTTGACCACTCTTCTCGGAGGCAGAGAGTAGCGTGTTAGCGGGGAACATAGCCCACACGTCCGTGGGCGAGATCCCCGACTCCCTCTGTCCTCCTGGCCCTGAAAGAGAAAGATACTCACTCCACAGGTCTTCATCTGTCTTGACCACTCTTCTCGGAGGCAGAGAGTAGCGTGTTAGCGGGGAACATAGCCCACACGTCCGTGGGCGAGATCCCCGACTCCCTCTGTCCTCCTGGCCCTTGAAAGAGAAAGATACTCACTCCACAGGTCTTCATCTGTCATGACCACTCTTCTCGGAGGCAGAGAGTAGCGTGTTAGCGGGAGAACATAGCCCACACGTCCGTGGGCGAGATCCCCGACTCCCCTCTGTCCTCCTGGCCTTGAAAGAGAAAGATACTCACTCCACAGGTCTTCATCTGTCATGACCACTCTTCTCGGAGGCAGAGAGTAGCGTGTTAGCGGAGAACATAGCCCACATGTCGTGGGCGAGATCCCCGACTCCCTCTGTCCTCCTGGCCCTGAAAGAGAAAGATACTCACTCCACAGGTCTTCATCTGTCTTGACCACTCTTCTCGGAGGCAGAGAGTAGCGTGTTAGCGGAGAACATAGCCCACACGTCCGTGGGCGAGATCCCCGACTCCCTCTGTCCTCCTGGCCTTGAAAGAGAAAGATACTCACTCCACATGTCTTCATCTGTCTTGACCACTCTTCTCGGAGGCAGAGAGTAGCGTGTTAGCGGGGAACATAGCCACACGTCCCGTGGGCGAGATCCCCGACTCCCTCTGTCCTCCTGGCCTTGAAAGAGAAGATACTCACTCCACATGTCTTCATCTGTCTTGACCACTCTTCTCGGAGGCAGAGAGTAGCGTGTTAGCGGGGAACATAGCCCACACGTCCGTGGGCGAGATCCCCGACTCCCTCTGTCCTCCTGGCCTGAAAGAGAAAGATACTCACTCCACATGTCTTCATCTGTCTTGACCACTCTTCTCGGAGGCAGAGAGTAGCGTGTTAGTGGGGAACATAGCCCACACGTCCGTGGGCGAGATCCCCGACTCCCTCTGTCCTCCTGGCCCTGAAAGAGAAAGATACTCACTCCACAGGTCTTCATCTGTCTGGACCACTCTTCTCGGAGGCAGAGAGTAGCGTGTTAGCGGGGAACATAGCCCACACGTCCGTGGGCGAGATCCCCGACTCCCTCTGTCCTCCTGGCCTTGAAAGAGAAAGATACTCACTCCAACAGGTCTTCATCTGTCTTGACCACTCTTCTCGGAGGCAGAGAGTAGCGTGTTAGCGGAGAACATAGCCCACACGTCCGTGGGCGAGATCCCCGACTCCCTCTGTCCTCCTGGCCCTGAAAGAGAAAGATACTCACTCCACAATGTCTTCATCTGTCTTGACCACTCTTCTCGGAGGCAGAGAGT